>JARWLF010000397.1:0-17084 GCA_029853055.1 Scenedesmus sp. KT-U
TTCTCTGGTGTGATAGCAGACCGAGATGTTGACGAACCCCTGCTGGGATTCATGTTGATGATGCGGGAGTTAATGTAGGCCTCTCTGCCATCGCCCTGGAAAATGTCCTTGAGGGACCGGGCTTGTATCATATCGACTACAGACAGCAGGGCAGGCAAGCCAACAGGCAGGCAGGTGAGTTGACTGCGACTTGACATGTACCGACTGGCAGCAAAGCGGCACATCATGTCTCCGAGAATTCTATCGCTTTTATTCAACAGTATTCAGGAGTTTGTGGCTTATGTCGAGTGCAAGACTTGGTTGACTTCCCCAACCATGCAACGCACTTCAAGTAGTGAGTCAACCAAGGCACGGCCAACACTGCTGCAGGTACAGACATAATCTTACTAACACTCTTTTGAATAGATTTTTGCACCCATTACTGATGGATGGCTCTGCTGGTCGATATGCTGTTTCGGCAGCATTGCCTACAATATGCCTTTAGGTGCAGATGGTTGGTGCTGAAAATACTGTCCATACATCAGTATACCATACCTGTTACTGTTGCTGCAAAGATGATCAGCAGTGTCGCTCGCAGTGCCATCTCTCAAGTTTCCGTGTACGAGTGCGCTTGGCAAGATGCGTCAGGTTCTCCTTGCGGACTGTGACAGCTGCAATTGAGCACACCAATATGCAAAGTATAAAAGATAACAGCCATATGATGTCAAATCTCAAGTGGCGTATCTCGCAGCTTTCGCAGCGCATCACCATCATGGTGATGCCAGGACGCACGTATGCCAGGAAGATGTAGTCAAGAATGGAAACATCAAGCAATCACCATACATACATGCTGTCTAAACGTACCTGCTGCTATTGACTCTGCAGCGTCTGCGCTAGATGATATCGGTCGATGATAGCAACACTTCTTACAAACCGGCGGGTGACTTGTATGCACGAGGATGACTACTGTCACAAGGCCACAGTCCACAACTATATATAGTTTAATTGTGTGTTATGGTCGACTAGTAGGAGCGTCGAAGCATCGTAGATGCTACCATGCGCGCTGCAGCCTACGACTGTTCTACCTTACGCCAACCACTCTATGCCACCGATTGAGCTGCTCACAACTTTAAAACAAAGCAAAAATCTCTGTTTCTGGGTGTAGCTGGTGCTGAGGATCAGTGAGGGATGCAAAGGCTCTCATCGCACCGTATGATTACTTTGGGCATCTGAGCTGGCGCGACCTGACTCACCTTTCTGATCGGAGCGTTTAATGCGCGCGTATGCTCCACAGATAGTATTTACTATACCTAATGATATCGATCCACATGCTTGATCGTCCGTAGCTTTGACCAGCTGCGGGTGACACCTGCTGAGTCAGCCAAAGATCCGAAAGCCGTCCTAACCTAGCAGTGTCGGGTCATTCCACGACACTTGATTCCTATATGCATCATTCAGATGCTCCTTCTGTACTCAGTAGTAATCAGTCGCTGAAAACGGACAGATGCGACGAAAAGACAGAATCGACGATCACTGTGTACACTGGTTCTCCGTCGTGCCTCACATGCATCGTGTCTCAGACACTATGGCGGCTGGTTACTTGGGCGTGGGGATCTGGAGTAGGAACATACCCACTGGTCACTTGTGGCTGAATGGTGGAGTGTTAGACAGTGTTGTTCAAGCTGTTGCAGCGTGTGTTGGTAGGTCGCTGAGTTGAACACAGCTGACTGGAACAAGAGCAATATCTGGACTAACAATATCAACTTTACCAGGAGACCACCTCCCGTGTAACAAACTCATCATCATCAAGAAGTCATGCCAGGGGCCAGAAAAAGCGTCCTGACTTTCAAGGGTCCAGCATTACACAATTTATAGTACCTAAGCTGACCTCAGAACAGTAGTTTCCTGAACAACAACACCAGCAGCACTACTCCTATCACCACAGCCAGAGGTAGGTATTTCCTGATAAGCGCCTGCAGGACAGCACAGACAACAATCAGTTTGCTGTCATGATACTACTGATAAAAAGGATGAAACTATCACAGTGACAACAGTAACATCAGCAAGCTATGAACACAAGCAATGCTGGCAGTGATGCCTTCTCTGACAATGCCGCAGACTCATGTCCGCACAATCTGCTGTTTAAGGGGCCGCAGTAGCTAGCTGTTGCCAGCAGACTGTCACAGGTGATGACCAGGTTCAGACTGAAAGCTACCTGTGTGTGCAGATCCTTGGCTCTCTTTGAATACGACTTGGACTCTGCTGCTAGCGTACTGGATAGCTTGGTCATGTCTGTAGCAAACAGATGTACAGGAAGACAGAAGACACAGAAAGACATGTGTGTTAGACCAGGAGACTTTGTGTTGCCTGCACTACAGCTTGTTTGCAATGCAAGAGATGTAACACACAGTAGTAAAGAGAAGTACCGGATTGTGCCAATGTAGGTATGACATGATGCAGGGAACCCCTCTTCCAAAGAGCAGTGGCATATGGGACTGCTGCTCAAGGCATGCTGGTTATCTGCCGAGAAGCAATGCAGCATATGTCAGTATCATGCAACCGACCAAAGCATCCACTGCAATACTGCCCGTGCTGAATGGCATACAGATGTATGTAGCGATCAAGTTGCTCGCTAACCCCTGTGCTGGCCAACAAGTTTGCCCCTTTGTCCCGCCACTCACTATCAAGCTTCTCCCCTTGCCCCAACACCTCTGCTATGTTGCGACTCATGATGGTGTGGACTTCTGCCAGGTCTGCTGTGAGTGCTGCCATGTTGCGCTGACTGCGGGTATCCTGGAACAACTTCTTGGTCTTCTGGATGAAGGTGTCTGCATGGAAGTAGCCAGAACCAGTGTTCACAATGCTCTGCGTGGTAATGCTTCAGCCAGTGATGACATAACTGCAGGCATCTGCTGCATACTGATGATGAAGCAGAGCCATTTGTCATTGTGCGGAATACATGCTGGTACGCAGCAGTGACATTGCGCAGTTGCCCACAAACTGGCTCCAACACACAGCTGAACCTAGTTGTCTGCAATGACGTGCTGTGACTGCTGCTGAGAGATGCAATCAATGAGGTTATGTGCAGGGTTTGTGCTCTGCGAGATGTGTACAACTCACCAAACTTGATGAAAGCATACGGCCTGGTAACACCATCTACTTGACTGCCATACAATCGGTTGAACTCTCCTGCTAACTCTTCTAGATACTGGAACGCCAGCTTTTTAGGATAGCCCTTTTCTCCTAGTGTCAAGAAGCATACGTTATTGTCTATGAGGTAGTAGAAGGTGCAAGGTCCTGATTCTACTGCCACTCGTGGCTCCTGCGATGAGTGTGGGGTCTGCGCAAGTCTCTTGAAGATTGCCTGTAAAGCAGTTGGCACAGCAGCACTCGGTTCCTGACAGCTCTCGGACTGCAATCACCATCACAGCATATAGAAAGACGAAGTGCAGGCATGTGTGGAGCAAGCGTCGGTGACATGCAGAAGCTGTCCATGCAGCATGTGTTTACTTGGACACTTCAGGCTTATGCATCAGTTGCATACTGTTGACGTGCCTTAGCCTGTGACTTGTAGTCATACTGTCTCATCTCCGGGTCCTCATCACGGTCTAGCCCTTCTGCTAGGGGCAGCCCGTCTGAGACCCGTGCAATCAACGTTAACCGCACCATTCTACTGTTTCAACTTGTTGGGATGTCACAGGCGCTTGCTGGCTATTGGCAACCACTATCTCAACGTGTAAGAAGCGTTTTGTTCAATCCACAACCATATGAGAGTACAAAGCTTGTAGATCACCGTCAAGGAGGAAAGCCAGCACGACAAACGTTGATGAACCAACTTCAGAAGTATTGGATGTATCGTACTGTTGCGTGCTACCAAGCACGAACTTACGACAGCTTTTACTTGTTCCTTATTGTTGACAGCAATACCTATCACAAGCGAATCCAGCGCGATTGTACGAAGCACTGAAAGGACGGACTAGTAGCAGGACAGTCTGCTCTTCGTAAAATCTCACGCGCGCACTGTCCTGGTAACTTACACTCCAAAAGGTACACGCGGTCACATGCTTCAGAACGGCACTGAAGTGGCGATTCTGACTGAGGCGCTTTTCTGACACGTGGCCCCAGAAGGCTGTCCCGCTGATAAATACCTCAGACACTTTTGTACACTGCAAGTATTGCTTCTGAATCTACCGGAGGGTCAGGCGTATCTGCCATCATGGCCAGCACTAGCACCAGCAGCAGGACAGCTGCCGCAGATGCCATGTCGGAATTGCCATCTGCACCAAGCAGCTCTGGGCAGGACACCAACATAACATATAGACAGGTATATACGTTATGGTATCTGGTCATCAAAATGAAAGATTAGGCACCGCGTTCCTGTGTAACCTCTGCTGCTGCTGCATCTGCCACTGTCTGTATCTCAACCCGACAGTACAAGGACGAATACGACCTGCCCATGGTAATGGACCTCATAGATAGAAGTCTCAGCGAACCATACTCAGTCTTTACGTATCGCTACTTCCTGCATCAATGGCCAAACCTTTGTTACCTAGCCTTTGATGGCAGCCAGCCTATAGGCGTCATAGTGAGCAAGATGGACGACCACAGAGGCCATTCGCGGGGCTACATCGCCATGTTGGTAGTAGATAATACGTACAGAGGCAAGGGGCTAGGTGAGCAAGCCGCATCAGTACAGCAGCATAACGCTGACGTCCAACCAGCTGCAGCAGTACAGTCTATGCGACCACACTCTAGCACCGCAGATACTAGCTAGCAACAGTAACGTACCCGAGATCCTGTCGAAGCGCAATCAAGTTTCAGCATATCAGCGGTGACAGGTCAAAGGCACAACATCGGCCAGATCATGCTCACCTTCATGGTGTTGATGCCCTGGCAACAGGTCGCGCCCTGGCGAAGATGGCTATCAGCGAGATGGTCCGCGGTGAAGCTGAAGAGGTTGTGTTAGAAGCTGAGGTCAGTAACACAGGAGCTCTGGCGCTGTACAGGTCACTGGGCTTCATCAGGGACAAACACTTGCACAGGTCAGTGCAAAAGGGAGGGGGGAGAGTGTGGTAGCTGATACCTGATTGACTTGGCAGACTCGTGGAGAAGTACCAGGGCACAGTGAACATTCTATCACTGACAAACCAGTGAGAAGAAGTCACCGCTGTAGATGTTTGCAGTGATGAAGGTTGCCTTTGATTTGAGCGACGGTCAGCAAGCCTGCTCTAAGTACTTGCTTGTGCATACGCTGCCTGCTGCTTTGTGGCTGGGTGCTGCGGGACAATGGTGTGGATGTGTTCTGCATACGTGGCTGCAGGTACTATCTGAACAATCAGGATGCATATAGGCTGAAGCTGCTGCTACCTTTGACAGAGGCACAGCAGAAGCGACTGCAGCAGCAACAGGCAGATGCAGATCAGCTGCTGGCGCTGTCCAATCAGCAGATACAATAGTAGCTGGTGGACAGCAAGCGCTCAGGGTGACAGTAGTAGTATGCAGGGTTTTGGTACAGTTTGTTCAGCTGTAGCGCTAGATGATTTTCTGTTGACTGAACTTCTGCGGCAGCGGTGATGATACAGCTGGTTGCAAAGCAGAATACTTGATCGGCGCTCGCCACACGTGTTGGTAGCAGTGAACAGAGCTCACTTACAACAGGCCGTCTTGTTCTGGGGCCACATTGTCTGCACAAGCATCCAAGCAACATGAAGTTGAGCTGCAGATTGTGTTTACAAAGCATATTATGCTGCTGTAAGAGAGTGTGCTGATGCATGTGCTGGTCTGTGCTCGCACGCATAGCAGTGCAACGGCAAGATGCGCATAGCTTACGGCTCCCTATCGCTTGGCACCAATCTTGCCCTGCGCCACCAGTCCTAGGTTCTGTACTGCCAGGCTGGTACTCAGGTAATATGTCTGATGGTAGTCTTGTCGTTGGTGGCTAATGAGAAGCAAAAGTTGGTTCTTGTTCTGACATCCAGCAGTGTGCGCACTGCTCTGCAGCTCTGCTCGCTCAAAGCGACTTCGACTTGCGAGATTCCCGCTCCGACCATGAGCGCGGATGTCGTCACCTGACGTACGCCATCAGCCACACATGCATTCCGCCCGACATATACTTTCCTTTTGTTAAAGCGACTTACTCGGCAGGTAACAGAGTCAAGTTAAAACCTCTGCAGACTTCAGAAGTCAGTTGCAACCGTCACCATGAGGACCTTCACAGTAGTCGCATTGGCGTTTCTGCTAGCTGGTACGCCTCAAGGTCCTATCAGTACTATTCGATTGCTCTTTGTTGCCTCATGAGTCTTGCATACCGCCCTGAGCACCCCGACATGAGCTGACTGTACATCCCACTAGAGCTTGCCTGCATGGATGTGTGTGGCTACTGTATGTTCCTTCGCTATGGCAACGCAGCTCCGCCCGCCACATGCAACTGGCTATGCGTTCATGTCTCAACATCTACGTGCTCAATCTATATTTCAAACCATTTTCAAACAACACCATCCTGCTCATGCTGCGTGCTTATACTACTGCTTGCTGTGTCACTACTACTCTGCAGCTGCTGCACCAACCCATGCAGCCAACAACTGGGCCAGAGTCGCTGCCGAGGGACTGGCTACGGAGTTCCATCAGCTCTTCCAGACCCTGATGAACGAGGGTGATGATCCAGCCGCCCGTACTGTTGCTGAGCTGGCACAGCATGCACCCGGTAACATGAGCATCTTGATCAATGCGGTCGACAGGGTGGACCTGCAGACCACCATCGCAGACCCTGACTTCACCGCCACGATCTTCTGTCCTACCAATAATGTAAGGACGCCACCCACGCATATTCAGTTGCATCAATTGGTGCCGTTGCACTCTGCTGAGCATGCAAGATCTTCTGCTGTGGGGTGCCATGTTTGCTGCTGAACAATGAACAATGATGAAGATGTGAACCCTTCAACCAATTGCTATCATATGTAATTGTTGCAGGCGTTCCGTCTTGCCCTGCTGAAGCTGAAGATCACTCCTGCTGAGCTGTATGCTGACAAGACCACCCTGACAAACATCTTGTCATATCATGTTATAACAGACGAGGCTCTCGCAGTAGCAGACCTCAAGGATGGCCAGCAGCTCACTACTGTGTCGAAGAAGCAGCTCACAGTCAAAGTGGACAAGTAAGCCATGCACCCGGGAATCATGCACATGGGAATCATGAAGATTATGGGCATAGTGCAGTGTCTATTTGCAAATTGCATCACAAACTTGCACTCATGTGCTTCCATATGGTGCTGGCATGTAGACATCAACACCATAGTGTAATACATGGCCGCAGGCAGTGCTATGCACAACGAATTGTTGTAGTGAACAGGATCACCAATCATGTTGCAAGATAAAATACCGGCGATGTGAGGCACTGCATAGGTCACCTGTCTGCCTTTGTCATGAATACGCATGATTAGTTCACAGACTTCAGATGAGAAGTTGGTCTGTGTTGTACCATCTATACTACCCCTGTGTGTTGTTGCAGGGTTGCTGGCACCTCCATTGAGGGTGCTGACGACACTGCTCAGGTGTTGGCAGGTGATATCAGAGCAGGCAAGGTGAGCTCAACCCTGCTGACACTGCCAGCATGACATGTACACATAGCGACACTCACGCCATTGGCAACAACCTCAAGAATCGTCAGGATGAATATACAAGTTTCTTAGGACTCTCAGATGCAGCGGCTGTCCTGACAGCTATACGCCAAGCCAAAGCCTGGTGATTGAGGCATTGTTGAGTACCGTGACAATGGCAACAGCGGCATTGGCAACGGACTGCAACTCATTAACGTAACACATATCATGCTGCTGCACTAATACAAACTAGCATTTCATCACTGTTGCAGTCCATCACCCACATAAGTATTGTCTTTGTTGTGTGTCTATGTTTCTTGCATTGACTGCAGTCTATCATCCACATTATTGACACGGTCCTGCTGCCCCCCAAGCCAACAGTCTGAACACTTTTGTTTCACTGAGGGAGGACTGCTGGGATGTTACCAAGAAAGTACATTGAGAAGAGGGTGTTGGGTAAACGAGTGTGGTGATCGCCAGCAGAGTGCAATGAATGCAAGCAGCAAGTAGCGGCAAAAGTAGAGTATGGGATGTTGGCTCTACAGGACACTACCTAATACTCAATTGTGGACCAGGCCCTGGGGGACGGGGTACAGCAGTGCAACCTGCCAGGTTGCGGCAACGGTGACAGCGGTTGATTGAATTTATCAAGCTTTTGGGGGAGGGGATATGCTGCATGGGACAGATCGTGTCAGTTGCTCTGTGAAGTGTTCATGTGGAACATGCAACAGCAGATGTTTGTTGTTGCCAGGAAGTTGCAAACTGTGGCACTGTCTGATGTACAACAGCAACGTGCAAGAGGCCCTTGTGGCATGCGCGGTACTGTTGCTAGCACAGCTTTGATGTTTGACGGTCAGATTCGCAGCTTGATTGCATGTGCTGATATCTCAGCAATATCTTCATTCTCATGTTGTCAGTTGCTGTTAGAAGCATTTGTTGTGTGTTATCAATGCTGTCATTGCATCGCAAGCCAAATTTTCACCTCGAGGTTGATTTGCACTTTGTACAGAAGGTAGAGGGGTGAAAACTTCGGACGGAGATGTTTCAGCAATGCCATACGTTAACTGAGCCTAGTCGGCTTTCAATATGCAACCTCTTTGTGTTCAACATGCTGGTCCATCATGAAAATTCATCATGATGTGTAACTCACGACAATGGGCAACTTCAAGCCCGGGCTGACAAGAAGCACGCTGTCAGGTGATGCATCTTTCAACACCAGGAATTGTTCCAACCCAACATGTGACCTCAGGCTGGAAAATGCCCTCAACTTCTCAACAACCTGTTGTATGTGTCGCACTGTCCGAAGGCTACTGGCACAACATCATGCAACATACATGCATAGCATGCAACCACAATCACCTCTAATACTGGCCGGTGAAAATTACAGGAGGGCAGCAAAGTAAATAGCATGCAAGTGTGAGTGCTACTTGACTGCATCCCTTATATCTTGTAATGATCATCACCTTCACAAATGCTTGTGAGCAGCAGAGCCACAAAGCAAACTACAAACAGTACCTCTAAGCAACATTTCAACAGTGTCCCTTCATTGTCATTCGTTCCATAGCAACGGACATCCAAATCACCCTATGAGCCATCTCCTCCATCAGGTCTCTGTCCCCTTCTCCTGACAGACAACAGCTTCACACTATCACCCGGCCGCACAAGACCAACCACAAGCACCCAGTCATAGTCTGAACTAGACTGAGGCAGCAGCTCACCATTACGAAGCTGCAAGTGAGCAACCTGCTGCTGCCGCTGGCTGTCACTGATAGCAGCAGCAGCACTAGAAGATTCTGCATCCGACTGTCCTGCATCATTGGCAGCAGCAGATCCATCTGCTGCACCAGCACTAGTGATGCCATTAGCAGCAGGTTGCTGCTGCTGCTGCCGCTGCTGTCTGTCCCCTGTACCTCCAGCATGATCTCTAACAATCCGCTGCATATGCCGCACCTGCTGCACCAACCGCTGTATCAAGCCCGGCTGCCTTAGGATGTTCAACGCAGCCTGCAGCTGGATCTCCTGCGCCTCTAACACCTGCATCGCTGCTGCTACCACCAGCTCTGCCAAGTGATTGTTCACATCACCATCTTGCCGATCAAGTATTGCAAGGATCTCCTGCCTCCCTAAACCCCCAACAGCACTCAGTATGGGGTTCTTGGGTCTCCTGTGTCTTCGACCCAGCCGACTGGGTTTGCTGTTGCCACCATTGCTGCTACTGCTGCTGCCAGCCTTATCCTGGTCCGTACAGGGCTGGCTACTACTGCTGCTACCTACAACTGGCTCAGCATCTAGTGTCTTATGTTCACCAGTTCTAGTGTTGAGGATGCTTATGTTCGCACAGGGTCTGTCTCTCCTGGTGTTTAGTGAGAGCACCAGCTGATCGCCCTGACTCCAGAGTGGACTGTCCTTGGTGCAGGACTGCTCTGACCGAGCGCCGTTGCGTACTGTGTGGCTGCCGTTGCTGCTGACTAGCCAACCTGTACATGCAGCAGCAAAGACAGTTGTGTCTATCACCACCGACACACATAAACACAACTAGAGCAAAGAGGGATCTCTTTGCTGCCGCTGGCAGGACTGGGTCTCAGCCTTTCTGTGATACCTTGGTTCAGATCTGATAGCATGCTTTGTCAGCAAGATCAGCTGATAGTTCCACCCGTCTGCTACAGCTAATTGCTCATACTACTGCTCACCGTAGCAGCTTGGTGACTTTGTGAGCTGTGTGTTGATGTCTCCTGCAGGGTCAAGTTCTGCTGCAGCTGCCTTGCTCATGAATCCGATGAACATCAAAGCAGGTTTCCTGCTCGCCTCTGCAGTATCCAGGAAGCTGGTGACCTCTACTGTGACGTCCACAAGCATGTCAAAGAATGAATGAGCTGTATCCGTAACAGCAAACTGCAGGACAGCAGCAACAAGGGTGCGTGTCAGGTCCCAAACCCTACCCAACTTCTAGCTCGTAGCATGTCTTATTGCCTCTCAACCAACGAATTGAAAATGTGGGAGATATATAACTTCTACACTGTGACCTCATGCGGGCAACTGTACAAACAGTATGTACCCCCTGCTGGCGTCTGCTGTACGATCACCTGCATGAGATTGTTCTTCAGTGCTTGTGTCTTATGTCTGCCTTTATGCTGTGCTGTTACACCTGTGCGTGTGGCAGTGGCACCATGTACCATCATGTATGGACTGTAGTACTGGTGGTCAAAGGCGCCTTGGTAGGTGATGGGGATGTGCCGGTGCAGCAACAAGTAGTCCAGCATAACCTGCAGGACAGACAGCAAGTATGGTTTGCATCCAAACTTCGGGGAGTTGTAAAAGCAGTGGACTGCAGTCAGCAGCTAGTACCTAACTGCAGCATCTGTCGAGATATGACGCAATGGGGGAGCCAGTGTTGAACAGTCAGACAAGCCGTTCAATCAGCCAGGTATACGCATCCACACAGGCACACATGCAGAAGTCTACATAGGGCTTAATAGGGCTATATAGCTGTCCTCCTCATACCGACCACCATGTGTACGACTTTGTCTTCTGGTACTACTGGCTCAGGGATGTTTCCTGCTCTTGATATGTTGAACCTTCTCAGCCAGTTGATCACAACCTCAAACAGCTCTGGGTCAAGATCAAGGAACATGTTGCCATCTGCATCACGAGCGTCATGCTCTGGCCAACGACCACTGCGGACGAAGCAGTAAGCGACAAGCAGTCAACAGCTGACATGATACTTATACTTTGCGGTGTGCAAGGTATGAAGACACCTACTGCAACGGTTTTGAGAAGCTGCAGGTCATGCGGAGACCTGCTGTTGGACTCCACTACATGTACAGTACACCTTGCAGGAGCTGCAACTGCAGACCCTAACATGCGAGTTGCTGGACTAGGAAGACTGCACTGATGGAGTATGACTGCCTGACAAGATACTGGACTAACACGTCAGCTTTGTGCTTGTGTACCAGTGAAGCAGGTCAGTGCTTTGATTTCCCCTATCATCCAGTAGGCAATCACCTGAACATCATGCCTAGGAGGGACTCCTCCACCAAGCATAGCGTCTGACGCTGACAAGTAAATAGCTTGCCGCCAACGTTGAGGGTCACGAGGCTGCTTGATGCGGGTGCTTGCTGCGACTCAGCGGCTGTTGCTGCAAGCTGCAGGCGCTCCAGCTGCTGTAGCACTGCGTGTTCAAAATCACTGCAGGACGGATGCAGACAGTTGCGACCTTGTCTAAACAGTCAAACATTGGATAGCGACAGCCACTTGTGGACATGCAGAGTTCTGACCATGCAGTAACAGTTACCAGTCGTCCTCAGGGCTGTACGGAGGGCAAAGGCAATATGATGAGATTTCTGACGCTGGGGACCTCTGCATGATGATGCCGATACTGCCAATGCTTGTGTGACGGTGGCATGCATACAAACACTATAACGTTGTAAGCGATACCATGACGAAGGTATCACGATCTCAATGCTCAGGCATGAGTTGACATCAGTTGTACAAGACTTTGTCATGCTGCAATGGTGCATAATGGTGTGTGAAGCTTCTCGAGATGCAGCGATGACCGCCCAGTCAGCCCATGTCACCTGGACTTATCGCAATCAGGGTGCGCATTCTGCCTCGGCTTCCCTGTGCTCTGCTGCACCCCCAAGAGAGTGGAACAGCTGCTGGAACTTGTTGATTGACTGGCCTCTGCAACACCTTCACAACCATTCACTGCACACAGTTGTTTGCTGCAGTCATCCATATGACAATGTTTGCTCAATGGGCTGTATGCATGATCGCGGTGACTACGGGACAGGCCAACAACCTCAATACTGCTTCATCCGTCAGGTGTTGGCCACTCAGACAGCTTGAATGTCATCACGACACCATCAAGGCAGGATCTGAATACGCCATCACTGCTGCAGGCTGCGAGGTGCGCACATGGAAAGTGTTACCGTAACCAATAACATGACAGTGGCAAGCCATACACCAGAGCTACCGCAGGGGCACTGGTTGCGGCAATAAGCACAACGGAGATTACTGGTGTTGTCAGGGTGACTTGCAGATATACTGGTCCATTGACAGATAATTGCGTTGTCCTCGCCGTCTGGGACTATGCTGTAGAGAGTCGTTGTGCTCGCCATCGCTTATTGGAGGTCGTCTGTTACTTATCTGGTATCTCTCCTCATATTAACATACCAGCATGCCGCCAAAGAAGTACCCCCGCTCCCTGAGAAAGAAGAATGCTTTGCGAACAGTAGCTCGCACGTACGCAGATGCAGCACAGAAGCAGCCTAAAGATTATTGGAACGATGTGTGCCACATAGACTGGGGGAACCAGGACAAATACGAGGTATTGCAGCAGCTGGGAAAGGGCAAGTATGGGGAGGTGTTCGAGGGGTTCAATGTGGAGACAAATCAGCGATGTGTAGTCAAAATAATGCGACCAGTGAAGGAGCAGCGGCTCAAGCGAGAGATCAAAATCCTCCGCCTGGTATCGGGCGGCCCCAACATCGTCACCCTGCATGAGGTGGTGCGCGACCCAGACACAAAGACCCCATGTTTCGTCTTTGAGATGGTAGATAGTATGCCTCTGAAGGAGCTTCAAGCAGTAGTGACTGACCTGGATGTCCGAAATTACATGTACCAGGTATGAGTGACCAGGCTGCAGCAGGTTCCTGCTGCTTGCTGGTGTCTCTGCTGACGTGTCGATCGCAGACCCTTATGCTAGTCTTACATGCTATATAACTTTGTCGATGGAGTCACCACTTGTCTATGCATACACTTGAAGGAACATAGGGACTCGTTGTATCTGCTCCAGTTGTGCATCCCGCTTACCCCTCCAAGTTTCCTCTGCCGCAAGCCACAACCCACATGTTGTCCCGTGCTATTTCTTGCAGTTGTTACAAGCTTTAGACTTCACTCACAGCAAGGGCATCATGCACCGGGACATCAAGCCAGCCAATGTACTTATAGACCACAAGCAGCGCCAGTTGAAGCTCATTGACTGGGGTCTAGCAGACTTCTACTTCCCTGGCAAAGAGTATCCAGTTCGAGTAGCTACAAGGTTCTATAAGGGCCCTGAGCTGTTGTGTGATATCAGGGACTATGATTACTCACTGGACATATGGGGTGTGGGCTGCATGCTGGCAGCGTTCTTGTTCAGAAAGCAGGTGTTCTTCCGTGGAGAGGATGAGCTCGATCAGCTGGTCAAGATCAGCAAAGTGCTTGGCACAGACGAGCTGTATGCGTATGCAGGTGCGCTGCACTCACAGCAGTCACAACACAGCACTGTCGAGTTGTGTGGTTAGCAGTGTCCATGCTCATCACGACCGCAGTTGGGCGTAGCCCTAGCAGCTTGTTTTTTACCTCTCTAGACCTCGTGCTTTTTTTGCCTACCCGAAGGGTAGGGTGTAAACACCCCCGGCTACCTGCGGACTTTCATCTTTTTGGTGGGCCAATACTGATACAAAGGGCCCACCAAAAAAAAGCAGGTGCCAAAGGGGGCAGGGAGGACAGGGACAAGAATTCGTCACTCCAAACACTTTTAAAACGAAAGATGAAATTGTCTGCTTGCTGTCCATGCTCATTAGTAGTAGACCTCACCTGTTCATCAATCTGTGACGTCTGAACTGCCACATACCTGTGGAGTGTTGGCCCAACATGGTGACCATGAACAAATCGCATGCAGTATGACATGCAGTCTGAGCGGTGTTTATTTCATGCTTTGCAGAGAAGTATGGTGTAGAGCTTGACCCCAAATTAGTGCAGCTATGCGGCTACAGACCCAAGCAGTCTTGG
This sequence comes from Scenedesmus sp. KT-U, assembly GCA_029853055.1. Classification (NCBI taxonomy): domain Eukaryota; kingdom Viridiplantae; phylum Chlorophyta; class Chlorophyceae; order Sphaeropleales; family Scenedesmaceae; genus Scenedesmus; species Scenedesmus sp. KT-U. Next base: position 14,349 of record JARWLF010000397.1, read on the forward strand.
CGCAAGTTCATCAACGACGACAATACACATCTTGTTAGTCCAGATGCCCTGGCGTTGTTGACTCAGCTGCTGCAATACGATCACCAGTTGCGGCCAACAGCAGCAGAAGCCATGCAGCACAGCTATTTTGCCCCGGTCAGGGCCCTGCATCAGCCAGCCAGCAGCAGCTAGCAGAGCAGCTTATGGGTTGGGCTGCTGCAACACTGCCCTTTGACAGGCAGCTGAGTAGCGGAGCGGTGTTGTGTTTGTGCTGCTGCTGGTCAGCAGCTGGGTAGGATGATGCAGCTACTGTATGTGTTGCATACAGCCACACACTTGACCGCAGGGTTGCAGTCCCGTCACCTAGTTGGATTACACATATTGGCGACTGTGCAGGTGGTGAGTAGCCCCTATTATGCTAGCACCTGCCAGGTCACACTGCTTTTATGTCGCAGTGGACACTGCCACACAAGGCACATTGAAGGCAGCATGCACTGCAGTCAGTGCTGTGCAGCACCACTGCCTACAGAGTGGCAGAGGCAGTCAACCTTTATTGAAGCAGACAGCAGTGCCATGGTTCATAGACCATAGGCTGCGTGTGGGCAGTGGCAGTAGCATTGGTGACGTTGGATCTGGCTACGGCCGGATTATGCCACATTGTGTTTTGCTGCTTGAAGTGTCATATACTGTTGTGCATGTTGCTAGGGGCTGATTCTTGGATTGGGCCAACAAAGGTCGCCTTACAGAGGATCAGTTAGCTGGGACTGTGGATTGGCCACTTGTGTCATCACAGGGTGACTTCATGGTAGTTTTCGTTCAACAAGTTGCTTTTGCTCATGCACCACTTGTTCTCATGGTGTCCGTGCCATGTTACTGCTGATGACTTCATACAAATTGGTCAAGGTGCTGCATGTCTCCCCTTGACCCTTGTGGCACCTGAACACTCCCCAACACCTTCTGATCGTTATGCGGTCACTGCTTTGCGACAGATCTAGGATGGTGCCATGCTAGAGTAGCTTTGATGCCGGCTGGAGGTCTTCTACATGGCAGATTTGGGTGTGTATGTAGATTGCAGATTTCGGGTGGACAGCAGCGCTTGTTTGTCTTACTACATGTCACGAGATGTGTATGATGCTCTAATGGCTTGGCGCTTCTGGTCCCCTGTATTCTTGTACGGCAGTCAGTGGTGGCTTGCTGAACGTGTACAGGGTGTGTGTGTGCTGTCGGGGAGTGTGGGGTTGCCTTGACCACTTAATGAACCTGCTGCACGTCTTGTTGACCAGCACTTGCTCATTGTTTTGATATGGTTTGATGCTGTACTGGTCAACATGGGGCGGCACTGGGTTGTGATCTTGATCTCTGCTGATGTACAGGCTATGTAATCACCCGGTGGCTGTCATAAGAGCTGCTCTGTTGATGCAGGGCAGAATCATGATGCTGTATGCTGACTCAAACTTGACTGATGTGTGACATTGTTCCTGCTGTGACATGCAGGCCATGTCCCGTTGTGGTGTCAGTCCAGTGACATTGATTGTGAATTCTTGTAGTGCTTTTGCTGTGTCACGGCCTGCTATATCTTCTCGACTATACTATGTTACATAATCAACTTGGGTTGCAAGGCTCAGCAAAGCTTACAGGGTCCCACCATCAGTACTTTCAGGAGGGCCTGATTTGAAACCAAATGCTATTCCCTATATGCAGCTCCATGGTGAGAGTAGCAGATACTCTGAGCAGCAACTGTGATTCTGATGCATACCGTCAGCCGTTGAATAGTTGCTTCTTGCCAGCCTTCTTTGCTTGCAGGCTGGCAAGTTGCCTGGTGCACCAGCACTGCTCACTGCTGTCGCAGTGGTGACGTGCAAGGAGATTGCCCACTTCTGAAATCATCAACTGTCCTCGGAGGGTTTGACTAGCCTACATCTCTAGCGGTACCTGATGCGTGGTAGCTGTTTGATACCCCTTCCGTTAACGTCTTCGTGTTAGGGATCATCAGCACCGCACTGTGGCGGCCAAGTCTCTAGCAAGTCTTTGTCCAGCATAGAAAAGATCTACGTTGTAGTGCAGCAATGGCATTCACACCGGAGGAACTGGCATTGGCGGAGGTACGATACTTGCTGCTGTGGGACCGTCTTGTGGCATATGATGAGGCTCTTACAGATTAAATTGTGCTTGTTTGAGTGTTTAGCCTCAGCGAGCTGAGGAGAGTACGCTGGAGGCATGGTATATGGATGACAGCAGCGAGGACCAGCGCCTTCAACACAAGTAAGTTGCAGAGCATGCAACATGCTTGTATGTTGCTTGTCATAGTATGTAGGCTTGTAGTAGTCCTTGTAATGGCGCTACGAAGCTCACAACGCAAGCGCTTCTTATGCTGCTGCCTGCTACTGCAGGAAGGAGCCCAATGAGCCCTGCTCACTGGCAAGCCTGCGCGAGCTAGGAGTGTTGACATGGAAGCTGGACGCTGACAATCATGAGAATGACCCAAAGTTGGAAGCAATCAAGAAAGTTCGCAACTATTCTTACACGGTAGGTATCAGGCATGCAATTGTCAGCTAGTTTACTTGTTCACTGTATGCTGTCCTGCAGCATGGTGGCAGCCCTCTGATGGCACATCCACGCTCTCGTTACCCGTGTAAGCAGGGTTCCCGCCGTAGTGATGAGTATGCTCAGCAGTATCACTTCACTCTGCTTTCATGACCCACTCCACACTTTGTAACAACATAAGGGTTGCGCAGGCTGCAACAACCCCTGTGTTAA
>JARWLF010000398.1:0-33909 GCA_029853055.1 Scenedesmus sp. KT-U
ATGTTGCTCATGGCCAAGAACAGGTAAGCCACACAAGTGACAAGTTCTTTCAGCATATGGTATTGACAACATGGTATGATGGGTGGTGGCAAAAGGAGCACAGCCACACAGAAACTTTGCAATAACCTTCTGATGCTTATATGGTAGAACATGCATAGCTAACACAGGTGCAGCGTGAAATTGCGCTTGCGAAGTATCAGCCGCATCCATTGCTTGACACTGGCAGCAATCTTCCTATGGGGACATGTTGGGTCACCTGGAAACAATCCTTGATACATATTATGCATCTGTTGATCATAATAAGAACACAATCCTTTGGCAATAGGCTGCCAATTAATCTTTGCAGCAACAGGCATGTTGAAAGGGACACTGCATTGTACTGCATCATGTGATTCTGCACAAGCCTGAAGCAACTTTGCAAGCCAAGAAGCTTGATACTGTGAGGCAACCAAGCTAGAGAACAGACCTGTGACACAATTGTAGAGTGCAAGTCTTGCATAGCATTCCAAAAATCTTGCTTTCTACAACCCACTCATCATCTTCTGGTCCATAGCCTTCCCATTTGACTAAATATTGCACCACCCGGCCATTGCGTCTCTTGTCTAGAAGACGGTCCACACGGCACTGGTTATCTCCAGGTATGATGAATCCAGGTGGTTGGGGATCTGCATGATCTGGAAACTCAAGGTTGAGAGCTTGTCTTGAGGCATGGCAGCCATGATTTCTCGGTCCATGGGTCCCGCCTTGTTATCTTTGGTGTCTGTGGCACCCAGTTTACTCGGGTAGTGAGTGTACACTGTATTGAAGTAGCCATAGGCATTGACAGTGTTGCTCAGCATCGATGTAGTATGTCTGTTTTGTGGAGACAGTGCTCGAGAGGGCAGTATCTGGCAACCTCCCAGCACAATTGATTATATTTATAAACTACCCATCAGCACAATTGATTGTTCCAGATCACACACACACACACTATGCCCCCCGTTGGGGCACCCCGTTGAGGCCAACAAGTCGCTCATGGGGGTTTAACAAGACTCTGCACAATCAAACCAATCTTGTGAAGAGTCTTATCGCGTCTTGTTTGCTCGAACTTTTGGAGCAGTACGGTATGTTGACCGGCGGGTCCGCGGGCGATCAGAAGTCACGCAAAGTCAGTCGATGTTAGCCAACTTCAGGTCGACATAGTCGCGTATTGCGATGCTGCACGAAGCACAGTGCTGCAGAACATTAGCGGCACCTTCCGTGGCTTTCCTCGGACCGCAGATTGCCGAGTTGTCTTTGCATTTCTTGTCGCGTGCCCATTGCGGCAGCAACTTGAACTGGCAGTAACGACGTACACTATCACTCTTGAATGAAGTACTGTGCAGTCTGCGATGTATCCAATACAGTGAATTCGATGGCCCGGCGCCAAGTCTTCAGTGAGGCGGTCACTGGGGTTCGGCAACCTTCTGCGATTGAATACGTGAGGACTGTTCATTTCAACCAACATTCTGATATACATAACATCTTCCGTCATTAAATGTCTGCTTTCTAACATGTTCGCTGCATTTTGATAGTCGTCCTTTGTCGTTGTGTGTCTGTTCTGATCTTGGACTTGAGACCCGCCACATGTGGCATTTTGGCACAAGTTCTACTTCCCTTGCAATGCTTCCACAAAAAAGTACAACACAATTTGTACGTTTTGGACCCGATGAGATTGCCTAAACTACATGCCACTTCAACAACTAGTGTTGACGGTGACTAATACAAGCCCCTAGCAAGATAATTGTAGATCCTGCATAGTGCACGATCACTACATACTCAATTTGTTTCATTCGTGCATGACCCAAAACATAGATGCACAGTATCACAGCAGTTACTATCTAGGCAATACAAAAGTGGCTATTGCATCAATGCTCACGCAGCTTCCTTCGCCAGCAATCATAATTCGCCTCATTCTCGTCATGGCACAGGAATATTGACTGCAATATATAGCCCAAACCCAAAAAAACTGTAATAACTTTAGTTGTTGCTGCATCGGACCTTATCAATGCAACAAGTAACATGCCACCTACAATACCGAACAAATTGCATCACGCCAGTAGGGGTAACCCAAAGATGAGCTACATTTGTTGACTAGAGGAGTGGTTCCATTCATTGCTTGCTGAGCACTGTCAGCAGGGCTTTGACTCATGTTGCTGCCGAAGAAACCATGATGCAATTTTTCGAAAGGAATCTATCTGCTAGTTGACAAACTTCAGCAACTGGTGTGTGCAGTGAGTAGCTGATCCAGTTTACGTAAGCACCTCATGGAACTCTCGGACTGGACTGGTACAATATCCTCTGAGTGTGCACCTTGAGATGCTAGCTTTGGCAGAGTTTGCTGCCAGAGCTCGTGATTTACCTCCCTATCTACCAGTGGCCCAGATGCTTCTTGCTCTAGAATAGCCAACCGCATCTGCTTGCATGTCTGCTGATGTTGCTTCCAATGCTTCCGCTGGCAGCCTCCGCTACAGTACCTGGCCACCTTGCACCCTCCACACTGTGGACGCGGGCCTTGCTAGATACCAGCTGATACTCACTCAGCTTGGACAGGTTCAGACAACAAGGGTTGTTGCAGCAAAAAGGGACAGGGAACTGTGCCTGGATAGTGGTCATGAAGTCTGACACCTGAAGGTACATGGCTTCTGCTGATTTTAGAACGCTTTGCAGGACATCTGCATGTTTCTGCAGATAATTACAGCTCTGACACCGCTTGCTCAGCAGCAACAAGTGCACTGATGTCCTCAGGTTGCAGCAACAACAAGAGCTGTAACAATACTTTCACTGTAGGCATCACCAGATGACCAAGAAACACAGTGGAACTGCATAACTTGGCACCATGCTGTTGGGTGCATCGCCACTGCTGCTGCTGTTGCTGATATGTGCTGTCTTCAAGCGATGGGACACTACAGCGCTCAATGCTTTGAACAAATACTCAGAGTTTTTGCTGAATTTGCTGTTTGTAGACTGCTTGCCAGTAACGTTTGCACTGGCACGTTCAGTTGCTGACAGGGTACCTCCACTGACTGCCTGGCTGCCCCAGTGACTGCTTTCTCCGTCAAAGCAGCATATGTTCAAGGCTTTAAGAAGCACCAAATGACTGTTGAGGAGCACCCGATGTTCACTACGCCAGTCTGCCTGCTGCTGATGGTCAGGTGAAGCACAGGCAGTGGAGGTGTAAGGGGTATGTGCAGACCGAGAGTCTCATCCAGGCTGGAGCACTGACTGAAAGTGCCTGGAGGGAGCCAGCTTCTTGTGCCGCAGACATCAATAGGAGCTCCAGCATGCCTTCTGTGATCAACGTCTCATGTAACTGTGCTTGCTCCAAATTTCCTGCATTACTTGAGGTGATATGCTGGCTATACAGTCGAGCAATCGCTGCAGCAACCACGCAGCCTAGGACTGACACTGCATTGGCAGCAGTATAAGCTGCAGTGTTGTTGCCCTCAAGGATGCTACTGCTGGCGCTGCTGCCTTCACTGTTCGTATGGGCGCTTGCAACCGTTGCTGTGACAGCTTCCTGCAGCAGTGGCAGTGCTTGCGTAGCCAGACTGGTCACTGTTGTTGCTGCATTCGGGAAGAGCTGACATGACCTGATGGCTCGTTGCTCAATTGCAAGCATACCGCCACCCAGACCTGCAGGTGGTGATCGAGCATTCTGAATGCTCTGCTGAGCTGCTCAGTGAGTGGCTGGTCCGTTGTTGAGGCAGCTGAGATCGCCAGATAGGAGGGGCTTAGTGATGAAACCTCTTTTCAATAGGACTGAGCTCATCAACACTTGCCCCAGTTCTGCAGGGGAGACTCTCCCTTTATGTGGCATAAGCCTCCACTGGTGAATCATACTACATCATAAGCCTCCACTGGTGAATCATACTACATCGACATCAAAGTGTCCAAAGTGGCACAATGTCTATCTCCACAGTACATCGCATGCATTACGCACTGCCAAGCAGCCCCCTACATGATGACACGAACATGCCTTACATTGATGCATCAGCAGCTGTAGCAGGTGACAAGCACAGGTGAGGCAGCACCTTGCCATTGCAGAAAGAACACAGTGGCTCAGTCTCAGACCAACATAAGACACAGATCAGTACAACCACTCCTAGACAATTGTAACGGCACCTTTTGAACAAGCAATAAAGTTGTTTCACCATACAGTCGTCTCGTGTCTTGATGTTGCAAGCTATTCAACAGTGACTGTGATCCTCCTTATCATATACATGGTTGCACAGCCACTAGTAGTGTGCATCAGCAGTTTGCACCAAACACCTGCATAAGGATTGCTGCTGCATTTATCTCCACCTGCTGCATAACAAGAACCACAAGTCAAACCCTGATTGTTGCAGGCTGCAACGATACCATAATGCTTGTATATTGGACAGGCCTGTGCAGCCTAGGCTGCCTAGCTTGCTAGCCTGGTAGGCATGCTGGCCGCCATCATGGTACGTGGCACATGGTCACCAGAAGTCTTCAGAAGTCAGTGCGTTCATGGTGGTGTACCACAGCCAACAGCAACACATTAGTTTAGAGTAGTGGCGGGGATCCATGCCGTACCCTCTTACATTATTGCAAGTAGAATTCTAATTATCCAACAATGCATGGTACACTGTATGCCATGTAGTACAGTACACGTACCGTCAAGTCAGCGGCTACCTGAGTCGAGTGCACTTTGTGGCTCCTAGTCTCCTGGCGTACAATGCAGCATATGGGCTTGATGATGACACCAGAGTCAGCTCACCTGTCCACAATGATGCGATTGCAGGTATGCCCATCATGCCATGTACAGGTGTTTCGATCAGCAATTGATGACCCTCCGCAAGCTGGTGTTTACGCACATCCTTGCATCTCAAGCCTTTGCAAGTTGTCACAAAGCTTGACCTCATGCATCATCTGACTTTGACCACTTCTAGGTCATGTTGTGCCACAACATTTTTGTTCGAAACCTTTGACTCACATCTGTTCAGTGCTTGAGCGGTGCTTGAGCGCCAAGTCTGATGGAAACAGATTCGTGAGTCCATAAATGGAGCCAGCCATCTATTCACGTTCGATGTATAAGTTTGCCGCGGTGGTAACACAAGTGTGTGGTTATACCGGTATAAAATTGTGATTATTATGCAAGCTCTGCACTCATCACCTCCATTGTGCACTTTTTCATAGTCACTAGCCAAAACGTTTTAACGCTCAATGCATGGGACAGCAACAATACGGATAGCTACAATCAACCTTGAAGTGGAACATCCATCTGCCAATGTACATTTGCAAAGACACCACACTGTCAGTCTACTTTATGATATTCAGCACTCAACATCAGTATTTATGCAATGTGGGTGTGGTCCAGCTAATGCAATGCAAGAAACAAGAACATACTCACATGCTGCCATATTGCAAACAACGGCACACCATCTTATGCTGCTTCCAGTGCAACTTCTGACAGCGCTTGCTACAGTACCTTGCCACCTTACACCCGCCGCAAACACATGCAGTACTTGAAACGAGCTGGAACTCACTCAAGCTGGACAAGTTGATGCAATCAGGGTTGTTGCAGCAGAAGGACACTGGAAAGTGCATCAAGATGCATGGCAAGCAAGCTTGCAATTTCGAACAGAACACAGTGATTTCTGTCATTATGCTTCTGAACCTTCGTAAATTAAGTGATAACTTATGAGAGCTCTTCTGGTAGCGCTGACCTTCCGTGCTGAAGTCCATCAACTTACAGAAGATGGCTTCGGCAGAGTCCTGAAGAGCGCTGAACTGCTGCACCTGAGCCTGCCTCCACTGCCACTGCTGCTGCTGACATGTATGCATGCTGCTGCTATTACTGTTGTTGTGTGGTGTGCTGCCCTGATCAGGCTGCACACACTCGTCAGATGCAGGCTTCCAGAGTGGGGTGCTTTGCAATGCATGACTGATCGGGATCATCATCATCATAACATCACCCAATGAACTTAAGGTGGAATCTGCTAAGGTTGGCAGGGTCAGAGCACTGAGCTGTCGAGACAAGGTGTCTGCCTGGTGATCCCTTTCCCTGGAGGGTACAAGCTTGCTTAACGTCTGTTGATGAGCACACACTTGTTGAACAGCTCCCATCATGGTCCTCACCATCATGAACTCCGCAATGCCCCACAATCTCTTTGCTTCCAGGCTGTTGACATCCCAGCGGCAAGAGCCCCAGCTACCATCCTTGGGTAGCTGATTGTTAACTTTGACGCGGTCATTGTCTCCAGTAAGAACTGCTGAAAACTGCCCCAAGAGGCTCCCCAAGCAACCGATAGTCTCTGTTCCTGCTGAGTGTTGCTGCAAGATGTCTTGCTTAGTCATCTCTGCTGCAACAGTGTCCTCAAAGTTCAGCAAAACCTGAGTAAGTGGCCAATCACTCTGTTTAATTATATCATGCTGCTTTTGGTGTTGTATTGCTATGGACTGCCCCAGCTTACAGACTGTTATCCCGAGACTGAAAAACCTCTGAAAGAGAGCAGCAATGCTGGTCATTGGATGCTGCTTGCCTTGCCGACAGTAAAGCAGAACTGACAGCAAACACTGCTTGTTGTGCATCAAGTACTGTGCAGCATGAACCATCTTCCACGCAAATGGCAACAGCACTGCAGCGGCCAATTGTGTATTGTCAGCTGTCCTACCGGGCAGGGGCTTATGGGCAGTTTCAGTCTTGGCAGATGTGCCTGGTGCGGCTGCAACATCAGACTGCTGTGAAAACCACTCTTGGTGCGTCACTGGCATCATGTGGCATGCCTGCATCCTGATAGCTGCTTCGATAACGATGAAAGGCACCAACGGAGCAGACTTGAGTACAGCCGCAATGTGCTTTGACTCAACTGCATGGCAGCAAGAGTTTCCATGTAAGCCTGTGTCGCTGAAGGATACACTATGGCTTGCATGACTTGGTGACAGTGCTACTCTCACCGTCAGTGTCAACAACTATTCCCGCAGGCTGTGGCACCTTGGTGGTGCTGAAGAGGGCATGTGCGTAGACAGCGGACGTTCAACATGTGATGAATGCGAGAGCCAGTTGTGGTCAGCAGCTCCTGGTAGCTGCTGTATTTGTATGAATCGATATGCAACATGACATTGCCAGTGTCATTGAACTTCAGGATGTACGAGCTCTGACATCGATGGTGGTTGGGTATATCAGACACTACAGGAAGCAAGTCTTCTCACATTTGCTGCATGAAATAGATCATTTGATGTAGGAAGCCCCACTCACCAGGCTGACAGACAGACACAACTAGCCTCCCATAGGTATTCAACAAGAATCTGCCATCAGGCCTCTCCAGCAAGGGTATGTCTATGTTTAACTCCTGTTGCTGCTGAGTGGCTTTGAGAGCTTGCATCACAGTCTGTGACAGCAGCTGTACCACAGGGTGAAGCAGTCCTGCAGCTATTGCTGTTGGAAGCCTTGGCCAGTCTTCAACCCCTACTGCTGTCACAGATGCTGTATCTGTGCCCGTGTCAAGCTGCAGAAGATTCTGCAGGCGCTTTGCAAGAGGCTCTGCAGTCTTCATCTTGGCAGGCTGAGCTGCCTGTTCTTCTGCTAAAAGGGTTAGCAACATCATCACTAGATCCAAGCAGATTGCATGTAAGCCAGCCTTGTGAGGGGCCAACAGCAACATAATTTCAACCAGCACCCTGACTGTGGGCATGATCAGGTGACTGGGAAAGTGCTGCAGTTGCTCACCCTGATGTCGGCTGCCACTGTTGGTGTTGCTGCTCATCTGCCCCGTCAACTCCATACGCTGCCTCAGTATAAGCCTCAATGCCTGGACTAGAGCCACAAGCCTTCTGCTGCTGCACCTCCCGAGTGGGTGAACTGCACCTTGAGCAGGAGAGACAGACTCTGTCTGAGACAACTCAGCATCAGGTGCAGTGCCAGGAGCAGCCTGAGTGTTCTTCACCGTGAATTTGAACTGACAGGACCCGTCCTTGTCCAAGATTGCCAACCACGCAACTCTCAGGGACTCGAGCAGTGTTGCATGACTCTGCAGGACTGCTTTGTAGCGCTCACGCCAAGCACTCTCATCTTGCTCCAGCTGCCTCTGATCAGCAGCAGTGGTGTCATCAGAAGGTGATGGCTTTGGTTGCGCCGCTTGCACCCATGCTGGAGCATCCACTGTGGACTCCTGCAGGTAACGAGCTTCTAGAGCTAGTGCTAACAGCACCAGCTCAATCATGCTATCTGACTCATTCAAAACAGGTTGGTGTTGCTGTGCTGCGCCTGTTGACGCCACACCCTGTGGTTCCTGCTGCTTGCTGACAAATCGGCAGGTTGCCTCTGCGAAACTCAACCCCAGGATTGAAGCCATGTGAGCAGCAGCCTGCGTTGTCCTCCTAATCAAAGATGCTATGCCGCTGCTGTCATCGTTCACATGGGAAATTGAACCAGCTTCTTGTAGCAGGGGCAGTGCCTGTGTAGCCAGATTGGCCACTGTTGCTGCTGCCACCACAAGAAGGTGATAACCAGGTGGCTCTTCTCCCAAGTGCAAGCATACCGCCACCCAGACCTGCAGGAGGTGGTTGTGCATTCCAAATACCCTGCTGAGCTGCTCTGCAAGTTGCTGAGTTGTTCTGGAGGCAGCTGAGACCGCCAGAGAGGAGGGGTTTAGAGATGAAACCTCTTCTAAGTAGGACTGAGTGTAGCTGATCAGTGTCCGCACCAGTTCTGCAGGAGACACAAAATACATCAACATCAACATGATGGTGTCCACAAGTGGCGCGGTGTCTATTTCAACAGTACATTGCATGCAGTGCCCACTGCCAAGCACCCCCCTTGACCTCTGCCTGACCTGTGCAACAACATACTGTGTTCTATTCACTTGATCAGCATATCAGTGATGCATCAGCAGCTGTATCAACCCATGAGAACAGGTGAGGCAGCACCTTGCAATTGCAGCGCTGCGGACAACACAGTGGCTCACCACACGTAGCCCCTGTCATGGTAGTACAGACGTGATGGTCGACTCCATCTTGGCGTTGCTTTGACGTTCTCCAAATAGCATTCTGGCGATACGCCAACTTGATATGGCCCCACAGAGCAGTGAGTGTGTCTGCACTGGCAGCACTGCAGTTGCTGAGCAGGCAGCCACTTCTTTCCTGCAGATGGAGTCTCATGATGTTTGCAGCTGCCTTGGCTAACAAGTCTGTGTATACAGAGTGGCTGGCACATGTCCTTGCTTCTGAATGTGTGCAAGAGGCCTCATCCTTCTCCAGGAATGTGAAAGCAGAGCAAACGCCTTCAAGCTGAGCAAGACTTTCAGCTTGTACAAGTTGGACAAGCTGCTGCAGGTCAAGCTCCATTGAACGAAACATGGCGATCGTTTGTGATTGATGGCCTCAAATGTCTGCCATGTATACGTAGCCTTGCGATGCTTGAAAGGAGTCGTTGACCTCAGCATACATGCTTGGCCGCGAATTTGACCTGACACAAACACACGTGAACAAAACAGTAACATACCATTCCCCTGCAACGCAACAGCCTTTAATAATAAGCAAACGGTGCCGTCATGTATGCGAGCAGCAGGCAGATTTGAATCAACACTTCACTGAACGTAACAGTCTTGCAACGGTAGAGGGCGCTGAAATGCACACGATATGTTCAACAGTGCGGTTTGGTTAGTGATTTGCACGCAATGCCAAGGGAACTTGCAGCTCAGCTGAGCTGGCTCGCTTGAGTTACTCCAGCCAAAAACGCCGCTGGAGATCAAGCTGCTGCGTCGTGATAACACCGACTGGTGCTATACAGAGAAGCACATGGTATACTGCAATGTCATCGAGGAGCTGTTGAGCTGTGCTAGCCTCGGTGTTGTGCAGAAGGGGCAGTAGGTTGTCACAGTGGACTGTCTGCTGGCAGTAGTCAAATAGACCAGTCTCATTGACTCGATCTACTCTGACTCAGTTGAGTCTCACTGAGCCAGAGTGATAATCACTACTCTGGCAGGGATCACGGCTCGGGCAGGCTGCAGAGTGTCTGAGACCGGCGCACTGCAGCTGCAGGTCTCTCAGTGGCTAAGCTTGTCCCAGACCAATGCTAGACACGAATCAGTACAATCACTCCCGGACGGTCTGGTTGGTGACCAAGACGGCAATTATCACAAGCAATACAGCTGTTTCACCATGCAGCTGACTCGCGTCCTTGATGTAACCTCAAGTTGCAGGCTAATCACTGTCTAACAGTGACTGTCAACCTCCTTCTCGGGATGCAATCGAATACTTGGTTGCACAAGTGGTGTATGCTAGCTAACAATGCTAGCATTTTACAGCAAAAACCCGCAGAACTGCTGCTGCATCGATTTATCAGCTGTTGCAGCACAAGAGCCGCAGTTTCAGACAAACCTGGATTGCTGCAGGCTGCTGCACAATCCATGATAAGATCTGCAGCCTGCACAGGCCGACTAGCATGTATGCACAGCATGCTAGCCTGGTCGGCATGATGCACATGTGGTCGCCAAATCTTCAGAAGTCCGTGTCGGTACGGTGATGGTGATGTACCATCGCCAGCATCAACACATCGATACCTGCCAAATTATTGTGCTACTTTTTGCTGCAACAATTGAGTCTGCAATCGTTCAACAAAGCATGATTCAGTGTGTGGTACAGTACATGAACCATCGGGTCACTTTGTTGACAGCAAGCTGCCTGAGACTAGTGCAATCCTGACTATTAACCTTCTTGCACACAATGCATGATATGGGCGTCAAGTTGGCACCAGGATCTGCTTTTCCGTGCACGCTGATACTGTTGCATATATGTGACAAACGGATGGTGCAATCTCTGGGTCATTGGTGAGCTGGTTGGTGTTCTGCGTATTATCAAAGATCATCAGGTTGGAGGAGGCTTGGCTATATGCAAGGGCAGTGAAGCTCCCTACATATAGATCCTCACTACCACTGGCTACATGCATCATCAGACTCTGAGCACTTGTCATGACTGACCAGCGGGACACAGGCCTAGGTGACACCTTTGACACATTTGATTAGTGCCTGAGCAGACTGACTGTTTGAGCACCAAGTCTGGTGAATGTTGTTGCAGATATTTCTGACAGACATCAATTTCAGGGTCGATCTTTCCCCCCCAATGTGACGGAGGGTCACCCAGCGCACTGTGACAGCTCTGCGGGGCGGGACCGAAAGTTTATACCCAGTGGGCACCGCTCCGTTATAGCAGATTATCAGATAGATTGCAGCGTTTTATCTTTCCTCATTCTTCACCCATTGTTGTCCGCGCTTGCCTGCTTTGAGGCAGATGTCGCAACTCCCCACTGGCAGCCAATCTACTGGAATGCTGCCCAAGAGAGTGCGAGAAGGTTCGCGGAGTTTGATAGATGCCCTCAATGGCTTTTCTGGGGCTGCAGACAGCAAGCAGCTGCAAAGCACGCGCACAAAACTCAAACTTTGCAGAATATGGCTTGCTGAGATCTTTGTTGATGACAACTCTCCTCTTCCCATAGACATGGTGGTTGCACTACTAGGTTCATTGTTCAATGCCGCGGCGAGCAGCATGCGCGTGATTGTCAAGGAGTTTGCAGCTTCACCTCTGCTGGCACACAGGGGGACCCTTGATGTCTCTCTCTTCGCCTGCAACGGCATCAGCACTCTGCTAGGTCGCTCAAAATCGTTTGACCAGCCTGCAGTCGACTTTGCAGTGGAACAACAAGCAGCAAAAAGGTACATAGGGGTATTCGGAGTGCTAATCCGTTGACCAGGTTGACAACTGTGCAGCTGCACCTTGTGGCACGAGACCTCTAGGACTATGGGCTTTTGTATTCAGTTTCTGCTCAATGACGTGTCGTGATAGGAACTTGCGTCCAAGCATGTGAACTGCTGACATAGCACCATCTGGTAACATGCGACACAGCTTCTGCACTCTCTTCTGCTTCAGGCTTCATGTCTGCGCTGATTGACTTCTCTGAGGCAATCCTCAACTCGCTGGAACAGCTCGTAACACCATCAGAGCCTGCCAGCACCGACACTAGTGTCAGCACACAGCAGCAGCTTGAAGATCAGCTTGTGCAGTGGTGCGAAGTTTACCCGTCTGTGCTACCAGTGCTTGGGACTGTAATCTGCACTTGGCAAACACTGGCAATGGATATGATGGTTCATCCAACAGACAGTGTCTCTTTCAGTCGCACATTCTCTGTAGCAGCCCGGCTGTCAACAACAGGGGTCCCCCTGCTGAGCAAGGTGCAGTCAGTCTTGGCTGCGAATGGTAGCAGTGATGTACTTCGTGGCAGCCTGGACATTCCAGCACAGGTTTCAGTTGATATCGCGCTCCTGACTGCACGCTCATTGGCATTGAACATGTCGCTGGCATCAGCTCTCAGCAGCTGCTATATGACTTACAAGCTCAAGGCAGGGACGCTTGAAGCACAGCAGCAGCAACAACATCTGCAACTTGAGCAGGTTATGGAGGTAGATGCCACACCTTATGTGGTGCTGCTTGGTCTGTTTTATCAAGCACTAGGACTTCATGCCATGTCAGGCGCATCTGGGCAAGTAGCAGCAGCATCAGACACAAGCTCTGCAACAGCAGTACCTGCTGCCGCTGTGACGCAGCAGCCTTGCAGCGCTCAGCAACAGCGCGTTTTGGGTAGCCACAATCAGATACTCAGCACTTTGGGATTCTGTGATCTAAAAAGTATGCCTCAACAATACAATTTGGAGTTTATGTACAGTGGATCGCATTGCCTCGCATTGTTGAGTATGCTGCGGACTCTGGTTGATATGCAACGGTCTGATGCAACCAGCACGGTGACAGCACAGTGTTATCATTATCATCATCAGCAGCAGCCGCAGCAGCAGGGTGTTAGCCTTCAAGTCAGTGTGTTCCCTAAAAACCTGGTGTACCCTACGGTCAGATTACTGGTGGAACTCATATTGCTGCTGCCGTCAAGACATACTGAAGTACTTTGCAGCTGCCTGCAAACCATCTTGCTGCTGCTGAGCACGTTGGACGTTCCGTCAACGGACTCAAGTAGCAGACGTACCAAGTGCGGTTCTCCTTGGCCAGTGTTACCAGCAGCAGTAGCAGCAGGACTGCTTCATCCTGTGATACAGCTGATGTCACGGGCTGTGGTGCGAGCACTGAAGGAGACTGTGGTCCCGGAAAAACAGCAGCAGCAGCAGCCACCAGAACAGCTGTCACGAAATCAGCTGCAGGAGCGGATAGAGATGATCCTCACATCAGATGACTCAAAGAGGCTGATATTACATTACTATGGCAATATTGTGATCGCAGTGTGCCAAGCTGGTGAGTGTGGCCTTTAGTCAAGGTTCAAAAAACAATCACTATGCTTGCTTCTGAGCATTCATGCATAGCAACCTGTCGTTGCAACTTTTAAACCAGCGATGTTTGGTATGTCCTCACCTTCCATGTTACGATTGGCAAAGAAGCAGGGCGCAGACCTGCAACACATGCATACATTGCCATGTTGCTTGCACAATGGCAAAGAGTCCTCAAGGTCCAGCACCTACCTACATCATGGCTGCCACAGCAGATCATACTTTCAGCTTTCAGCAACCATGACATGTGGCACCACCAGCACCACCAGCTTCGGCTGTTTTCACCTTCATGTTGATTAACTCATGTTTGTTGTTGGTCTGTAGTTGAGCCGAAGCACATTGCTGCTGCCATGCGCCCTGACACCCTCAATCCACTCATAGCAATAGAAGCAGTCATCAGAGCTAAGGCTTGCCACCTGGTGCCAGACAGTTACAAGCAGCAGTTGCAGCAACAGGTTGCTGTTGTGACAGCAGCAGCAGCAGCAGCATGCAGCATTATTGGAGTCAGCCTGCTCAGTGTGTTGCCTCACGGCGCAGACCACCCCAGACATCAGAGTTCATTGTTGCTGCTCCCATTTGTAGAAAAGCTGATGCAAGCACTCCGGAATATGGTGCACAACAAGCAGATGCCGCAGCTTTTGGAGCAGCTGCAGCACGGTGATCCAGGCACAGTTGTCAAGGGTCTCTCAAACAGGCTGTTCAGCATCGGTGTTACTGCATGTAAGGTGGTTCAAGCAGCGGCCACTCAGCTGTTGATGCAAGAGACAGCTGGCTCTCCCGCAGCCGCTGCAGCTGATGCTGCCACGGCTCTATCTGAGACAGCAGCATCAGAGGCAGCAACAGCGGCAAATGCTGATGCAGCTGCTTCAACCAGACGTGGCGGCTGGGGGAATTGGGGGCAATTCAATGATTGCATAACCCTCTGCTACCCCATCATGGATCTAGCTATAGGCTGGGACTATGTTATCAAAGCCAGCGGGTGCAGCAACATAGCAGTGAGCACCCTGCCATTGATACTGCTGCTACAGGCTTTGCATGTCTGGGGCACAGCATTGCACTGCGGGCGCCAAGTGCTTGGTCACTACGCACATAAAGCAGTTAGCAAGAGCTCAGTGGCTGCAGCAACAGCGCACAGTGTTCTGACCCATGCTACCGTCAGAGTACGGATGGCGTATGCAGTACTACATCAGCTGAGGAATGCAACAGACCGTTTGAAGAGTAGTATGCAAGCACTTGATGATATGACGCTATGGTACATACCAGAAGATGCTATAGCACAGACCCAAGGCACTGGCTTACAGCAACAGCAGCAGCAGCAGATGTCTCACTGCTCTGTAATCAGCAAGCTCGTCCTGATCGAAACCTTGAGCAAGCTGGAGTGCCTGGGCCAAATTGCAACTTATCGTTGCATACATGCTACAGCCTTCGATGAGTCTGCTGATGAGGCAGCTAGGGTTGCGGCACTTGCATATGAAGCGACTGGGCTCAAAGCAAGGATGCTGAGTGGCGGTAAGGAGCTTGGTGATGACAGATTGAGGCAGATAAGACAGTATGCAGCAGAGTTTCAGGGCATGGGCTGGGATCAGCTGGCAGATGAGTTCTTCAAGAATCTGACAGATGTAGCAGGTGATCTTGGTGCTGACTTCCCTGTCCCGTTCTGCTGCAACGCCCCCAGCTGTGTCAACTTGTCCAAGCTGAGCGAGTATCAGCTGGTGTCTGGTAAAGCTTGCGTGTGTGGAGGGTGTAAGGTGGCCAGGTACTGCAGCAGGGAGTGTCAGAAGAAGCACTGGAAGCAACATAGAGCAACATGTGGCTTATGAAATACTATCTTCAGGGACGTAAAGGAGGTAAGCTGTATTGGTTCACTCCCAGATGCATCATAACATGTCGACAAGCATGACGTTGTGATCAACCTATGGTAGTTGTGTGTTTGCTTGCTTGTCTAAGGGTAACGAGCATGGTCACAAGTGCTCAGAGCTGAACTTGCAGTTCTCTACTTGTTGTGCCTGCAAATCAAGGACCCTGCTGTTGGCTCACTTTGTTACTTGGTACTAGGCAACAGACTGTATTGAAGACTGTTGCGTCGCCACAATATGAACATTGTTTGCGGGCCTTCATGAAATGACTGTGTTGATGTTCTGCGGGTGTCACTGAGTGAATGCTTTTGTTCCTGTCTGCAGGTACTTCAACTTGCGGTATAGATGCGCTTATTGCGTGCAACATGAAGGCTTCCAAGCTGTATACACTGCAAGAAGTGCTGGCCCTGGCAGCAGAGAGTGAGCATATTGATTATAGAGCCTGCTAGGTGGAATGGTGTAGCCTTCTACTCCTGAACCTGTGCTCTTCTGATTACGAATTGCAGAGTTGTGACAAAGATGGCACTGGCCCTGCTGGATCACCCCGATCATTCTTCGCATGATGTTGTGTATTTTGCAACTTTGGTGTGCATGGCGCTGATGATGATGTGTGCTATGGTTTCATGTTGTTCGCAGGGAAAGCTGGATTGGACCAGTCTGAGTCTTTCACAGTTGTGATGCAAGACGCAGCAGGCTTCCACAACAGCTGAAAAGCAGTCAGCAGGATATACGAGACGACATTGATAACTTTTGTTTACGATGGCGTCATGCGTGCTGCATTTTTACTTCATTTGTATATTGAGCCCTTAGGGCACCTTATGCAAAATCTGGGCCCCAGGCGCAAACTTCGCCTATTTGACCTATCCACATGCTTCATTAACATAAGAAAATAATGAATCGATAGAATTGCGTTCTCAGCCCCCACCATAGGTGTCAAAAAAACTGCATGCCAATACTCTCGATGCAAAATCTTTCACATACATGCAAACCAGCCAGCACCTGCTGCACCGAGGTAGGAAGGTTGATTCATTTATTCGGTTCAAAGTTCTACAAACGTGAAATGAAGTCTGACGACTCTGAAACTTTCGTTGAACCCCGGTTGACACTGCTCAGTTCAGTCCTTGGACACGGGTTCAAACCCCTGTACACGCGATGCTTTTTCAGCCTAAACAAATCGACGGCAGCAGAACCACCAGCTGATTTATTGCATGGCCATGATGGATGCTGCATCCAATGTTGACATCTGGGCTGGACAAATCCTTGTGATGTACGCTCATGTCACCTGTGGCTTTGATCGAGCCTGGAAGCATCTTACCGACGGCTCTTTTATATGATCGAAATTGAGGCTGCTGAGCTGCCCTCAACAATTTGAAAACACGACTTGTTGCATGGGCAGCATCGACTGCTGTTGTGACGTTGAAAGCACTGCACTGCACTGGTGCCATCGATACCAGGCACAGTGGTTTGCTGCGGTTCGCACATGTCAGGCATGAGTACACGGCACACGTTGATTGCGTAAATTTATTGCTCTTGTATGACCCGCACTCGCTGGCGCTGCAGACCCGGTGTTACACCGCCAGGGCTGACGCTTGGACATGGCGCTGTCACAGCGCCATGTTGGCGAGCGCTGACTTTAAATGATATTTTATGCACTAGTAGCTCTGTAGATGTAGAACTAATTTCCAGATGCTTACAGTGACAGCACACACTGGCAGTCCCGCCTGTTGATCGAATGGCCTGTCACAGCAGGCAACATGGACCGCCTGCCCATGGTAAAGATTATAAAGACATATCACAGGTGGTTCACGCGCTGATACAGGCGTGATGACGCGCGTGCGAGGACATTTTGCATATCATATATCTGCGATATGGACAGGCGTGCAACCAAAGAGAACATCGTGGTCGTCCCTTCCAAGACACCAGGATGCTGCGTACAAAGCGGCGCACGCCCCTGAGACCATCAGCTCTGTCTGCTTTTGCATGCACCCCCTTGTGTCATTGGGCCCACATATCTACAGTGTGGGTTTTTTGGGAAATATTTTTATATATTCTCGAGATGCTTGTCAACAGTTCTGGTGACAGTCCTGGTTGCTTGGACAAACCACGCTCAGCGCAGATGTAAGGGAATGCTGTCTGCTGATGCCCTCTCTGGGTATGTATCCTCAGTCTCTTGGTCTTGGTCAATGTGTCTGTGAGATGGCAAGTCTCCAATGTTTCTTGTAAATGATGCACAGGTTCAGCTGTCGCATGTGATTGGACTGCTGCCAGCATCTTGTCAATAAGTCGAGGCAGACCCTGTTGTATCCGGTTCCTTATGCTGCTGCATACACATCAGCAGGCTCAAAACTGTGCACTCTGCCGATGTACTTTCTGTCAGTTTGCATCGCTCAAAGCAGAGTAACTCTGCGCAGAGCTCAGCCTCATACGTGCATACTTCACAACCGCAAGTCAGCACCGGGGCGGAGAGGAGGGGACTGAAAGTGACTGGGCATTCTGACATGCTGGTGATGGTTGAGCAACCAGTATTTTCTGCTGCACATGCGGCTGTTGCAAACATAGTCGCTTGCGTTCAGCCTGTTGCACAACAACCAACTCTATCACCAGCCGAACTGTCGTCAAATGGCGGAAGGCAAGATGCAGTTGCAAGATATCCCTACTGAACGTATAGCGGGTTATGTTTCAGTACTCGCGTCCCTTGCCAAAGCTCCAGACACAAGTGCACTGCAGAGAACGCACCGTGGAGTGGCAGAACACAGAGACTTGCTTTTCGAGTTGTGCAAAAAGGAGCCAGCGCTTTTAGATGCAACATCAGGACGCAGATTGGTGCAGCTCCTATTTGCTGCTGCGTCAAACTGCTTGGCCACCCTTGTTGCAGAAGCTGGTTCAGCTGTCCTGGCGCAGCACATAGCCCTTGAGGTAGCCCGCACCTTGTGTGCCGAAGTTGAGATTCTGATCAGCAATCATGTGGACAATAAGCGAAGTAGCACGGAAGGCTTGCAGCTGTTTCAAGTTGGGGCCAAAGGTGCGCCAGAGTTCTGAAGGATGGCAACAGTGCTTCAACACCATGGTCTCGCTGCACGATGACATGTTGCACGAATGTATGCCTTCATACGCCTCATAAGTGGTACGCATATACCACAAAAGACGTTGACGTGACGAAAGTCTCGCTTGTGCAAGTATACAAACTACAGCAACACCGCAGCTTTGCCATGGCTGCGCCTGCTATCAACATCTGTATTGCATGTTACCTGCTGCAGAATACTTGTTTGCTTTGATCGCTTTCACGGAGTCAGCTGTCAGCTCACTGCAGAGGCTTGCAGCACAGCCGAACAGATCACAGGAGTCTCAGCAATCTAAGCCAGCAGCCAAAGATCATGTCGTCGTGCAGCAGTGCCAAGGATACTTTGCTGCAGTCCCCTTGTTTGCAGTACTGCATAAGGGTTGGCAGACTATACTGTCACACTTTGCAGTGGACTTGCAGAAGGAAGGACTCCTCATGCCAGCCATCGCTGCAGCAGCCCGTTTGTCAGTGATTACAGTTCCATGCTTGGGCAAGGTGCAAGCCTCAACACTGGACTGCACCAGCACTTCCCACATACCCATGGTGTTGAAATTAGCTCTTGACTATCCCACACACGCTAGCCATTTGACTCACCGTTCATTGCAGCTAAGTGGGGCACTTCTCATGGTTATGGGGACACATACTTCAGACTACCAGCAGGCGGTTGACGGGCCTCAGCAACAGTTGCAGTCACTGCGGCAGATCCAGAAGCTGCTGAGTACAGAACATCTCTATCATGCCATGCTGATAGGGCTGCTCTGTCAAGCACTGGCACTTTGCTATTTGCTTGAGGAGCAAGGAGAGTCAGCAGCGGCAACAGCAGTTCAGCAGCAGAGAGATGGTGGTCCTGACGCAGCCAGCATGCAGCCGCAGTCACCTGAGCAGCAAAAGCGAGTACCCCACAGCCTTAAAACTCTGAGTGATTGTCTCCACAGGCTGGGACTGTACAGCGCTTGGCAGCCAAGAGTCAAAGATAAGGCAGTGTTGGTCTACAATAAGAACCACTGTAGTGGAGGAATGACTCTACTCGCGAGCCTGCTTGCATGTCATCGTAAGCCTCACGCATCAAGCAGCAGCACTGCAGGACAGAAGGGACAGCAACATGACTGTCTGCAGGGTCGCAGCTTACCCCATCACCTTGTGCAGACTGTTATCAAGCTGCTTACAGAGATCATGGTGCTGGTTCCATCGTCTGATACAGGGGTCCTGATCAGCAGCTTGGATCTCATGTTGGAGCTGCTGCGTGAGTCTGCAGCTGCATCCTCAAGTCCAAACACGGCGGGTGAGCAATGCCCTTCTCCTTGGCCAGTATTGCCAGCAGCAGTAGCAGCAGGACTACTTCATCCTGTAGTACAGCTGCTGTCGCGGGCTGTCATACGAGCTATGGGGGAGGTGGAGCCCCAGCAGCAGCAGCAGCAGCAGCAGCGACAGCATGAGGAACATCAGCAACAGAAACAGCAGAGATATTTATTCAGTCATGGGCCGCAACTGTTGTTAAGTCGGTTTAGTGATCTGCTGATCTCAGTGTGCCAAGCTGGTGAGTGGCTTGCTGAGTGTGCTTAGCATCTTCTTCA
Organism: Scenedesmus sp. KT-U; assembly: GCA_029853055.1. Classification (NCBI taxonomy): domain Eukaryota; kingdom Viridiplantae; phylum Chlorophyta; class Chlorophyceae; order Sphaeropleales; family Scenedesmaceae; genus Scenedesmus; species Scenedesmus sp. KT-U. Next base: position 19,799 of record JARWLF010000398.1, read on the forward strand.
ACAGCACCTGAGGGCTTTGATGCACTCCCGCTCTTTCGCATTGTTCATAGACTGTCGTGCACATGTATCAATGTGGGCAAAACCTTTCTCCTGCCTACTACCAGCGTCAAGCCACTTGTGACATCTGATGAGTGACAGTCTGGTTGTCGATGGCCGCCTATCCACCACCACTGACAGTTGTACTGTCCTTCTGCCCTGTCCTGCAGTTGAGCCGAAGCACATTGCTGCTGCCCTGAGGTCTGACCCTGTCATCCCTCTTGTAGCAATAGAAGCAGTCATCAGAGCTCAGGCTTGTTGCCTGGCACCAGACAGCAGCAGTAAGAAGCAAAAAGGAACTACAGCAGCAGCAGCAGCAGACACCAGCACAGTATCTTCTGTCAGCGGTGTGTTGTTGGACGACACAGTTCATTCAGAGGATCAAGCTGCGGCGCTGCTGCTGCCATTTGTGTACAAGGTCATTCTTGCACTGCGTGAGCTGGTACAGATCAAACAGCTGTCAGACCTGATAGATGGTGAGGTGCAGCCAGATAGCTCTCAGGGGGTTAGCGATCTGGCCGTAAGGTTGTTCACCACAGCATCAACAGCTCTCAAGCTTGTACAAGCAGCAACAGCATATGTGCGGCAGAGCAATGCAGCGCATATAGCAGCCATCATTACAGGGGTTGTGTCAGGTATCGATGTCATGAAACAAACAGTGTTTGCTATGGCAGCCGCTCCTCGTCAAAACCCACCAGGTTGGTTCCCATTTGATGCATGGCTAGGAGTACCATATGCCGCTGTTCAGTTGGCCTTGAGGTTTGATGATGTTGTAAGAGCAAGTGGTCGCAGCACTGTTCATCTCAGCAACTTGCCCATCAGTCTCCTGCTGCAAACTATGAGTGTATGGGGTGATGCATTATCTGCTGCACGTCAAGTTATTGAGCACTACACTCGGCAAGAAGTGCATTCACGCCTCCCTGAGAGAATTCTTAGCAGACTGCATGATCTTGACCCGCGCACGGTCAACCCAAATTATGCAGTTGTAGTGGATGGGATTGTTGCATCAGCTACACTGCAATTGGTGTTGCCTGTTTCAGCTGGCATGAGATCATTGAATGAAGCTGTGCCAAGCATGACAATCTGGCCATGTCTCAATGCAGTGGCAACCAATGGCATGCAGTTGCCCAAGCAGTGGGTGCAGCAAGTATTGTCATACAGAGCCTGCCTCCTTGGCGATTGCATGCAGTTGCAAGGTTGTGCTCAGCTTACGCAGTATCAATGCATGGGTGCTGTTGCAGCCTGCACAAATGCTATAGGCATGCAAGTCAATATACCAATTGGCACATCTGGTGCGGCTGCAGTAAGGGAGCGGGGTTTTGGTTCTTATCTAGACGCTGCTGAGAAGGCAGATGATGGTGATGGTTATGTCGTCAAGTACAAAGTGTCATGCGAAAGTCAGCAATGGCACAGTCACGTGCGGATACTTTGTGAAGAGTTGCACAATGCAGCAGTTGATGCTTGTGTGCTGTTCCCTGTCCCCTTCCGCTGCAACAACCCCAGTTGTGTCAACCTGTCCAAGCTGAGTGAGTATCAGCTGATGTCTGGTGAGGCTTGCGTGTGTGGAGGGTGTAAGGTGGCCAGGTACTGCGGTAGAGAGTGTCAGAAGAAGCACTGGAAGCAGCATAAGCAAGTGTGCAAGCTATTGGAGTAGCAACTATAGCAGCCAAGAAGCACTGCAGAGGAGTGTCATCCAAGTAAGAGTGCCATCTTTCACAGACAGGTGTTTCGATGGCTGTATGTGCTACTCAATGTGACATCAGTCAGGTTCTGCCAGCACTTCTGGTGACCGTGGTCTACAATTGATATCAGCTGTAATTTGACACTGCTGCAATCTCTCAGTGTAAGATGTTGCCTCTTACCTTTGATGAGATTCCCTTGGCTGTAACTTGAAGGATGACTTTTGTGTGACCTATCATGGGCTTGTGACACGCTTGTTCAACAAGCGGCTAGTAGCGGTCACCTGTCTACACAAGGACATGTGTTCATGATGTGTTATTGTGCATTGCAGGATGCATCACAGATGCCAGGACCTGCAGCCTGGTGATGGCATTGAGGATGAACTGATGCAGGTGAGTTGGCACTGAGCAAGGCTTGCTCTGGGCAGAACGCGTGCACTGTTATGAGAGTTCTTGGTATTCCAATTTACACCCCATGTCAATTGACCCAATAAGGAACAAGTCAGATAACCTTTGCTGGTGTCCATCGTAGTGCTACCGCTCACAATTCAATGCATCACTGCTGTTTCGGTGCGTCCTTGTCAGTCTTGAGCAATGAACAACAGCCCTGACTATTGAGTCAATGACTCAATGATTGCTCAACACTTCCATTCACCATTGTTATGTATATGTTCAGTCACTCACTCTCATTCTCTGGTCGCAGGCACTGTGAAACATATCTTTGGATGTGCTGTGGAGGTTGTTCATGAAACCAGAAGCTTCTAGTCCTTGCACTATTGTCGTTTACGGTTTACAAGCCAATGCTTATGTAAAGCATACCTATGATATATGCAGTATACCTCGGGCCCAAGCGGCTTCATACCTATGATCACTACAACAGGAGGTGTGATATATTCCCAGACACATTGTTGTGTCCACACAAACAAACGACCTGCAATGTGTTTGTTTGTGAGCAGGTCCTGCCATCACATGATGATCCTGCCATCTGTTGTCACAGTACAAGTTGTACTACGCTTTGCACGCACAGGAAGGTCGAATTGTAATGTTACGCGGAGTCAATGTCAACTTAAAAATGAACATGTCTGCACCTACTTTCAGATTTCGATCAGCTTGAATTTTTTCTTGTACATGACAACACCTGCTTTCAGGTACTGGTTGGAACTCTATGATGGTATTGATCCGGTTGGATGTTGTTTATGTGGGACAGTGTCACCCAGTGACCATCATTATGTGTCTCTCTGCGACGCTCAGAGGAAGTTTTTGTTGCACATGAGAGTATTTTCAATCAATATCATGGTGATCATACAGTGATGCTGTTTGATCAATGTGCGTTTGCCAAAGTGACTCGACTGCTGACGGCAAGCCCATCAATGTGAAAAAAGCATGCAGCGATGTACGCGACACAGTACAGAGCAAGTGGTTATTCCAGGCCCAACCAGGCTTACTGACCATTGTAGCAATCCCTCAGAGACAGGGCCTGACAGTGTCACATGTCCACCGCACCGGGACGGGACGGGTTGCAACATGCCTCATCCTCAGGTACCAGCCGCACTCGTGGATAAATACCTTTGATACAATATGTTCTGTTGCTGTCAGCATCTTAGCGCAGATTGGACCCCTGACTTGTGCACAGATGTCGCACCAGTCCAAACGCAGCGATGCCACCAAGGGCAATCTTTGTGGTGAAGAATCGTTTGAAACACGCTATTCTCAGTATGTAAAGGCTCTAGCAAGCCTCGCCAAGGCTACAAACAGTGATGTGGTTCGAAAACGACACAGCAACTTCAAGGATTGCAAGAGCTCGCTGTTCATTCTCAATAAGGACGAGCATGCGATGCAAGATGCTGCAATATGGCGCGAGTTGATGCTGCTCGTGCCCACTGCAGCGGCAACCAGCATGGATATTGTCTTGAAGGAGGCTCCATGTCCTGCTCTGCTGCTTCAGCAGCTGGCCCTTGACGTGGTCAGCACATTATGCATCGAAGTCAACTTTGTGCTGACATACTCCAGCGTGCATAGAATACTTGTGAAGGACAGTGAGCTGCCTCAGATAGCACCAGGTATGTGAACACTTCTGCATATACGATCTGTTCTTGGGCCATAATGATTGCTCAAGTGCAGATGCAGCATCGCCTTGATAAGCATGGTCTCCAGGTTGTACAGTTGATCTTATTGCATGCGTAACTTCATCAAGATTCTCCATAACGTCTGTGTGCACCTCCATACTGGTGAAGCCTCGTAGGCCACTTGGCTGCTGCAGTTCTGTATCACAACATCAGCGTCTGTACCACCTTGTGTCCTGACATGCTACAGGGTTCCTTGCCACACTGACAAGGTTTACCAACAAGGCTGTAGACTCTCTGCAGCATGTTGCAGAGACAGCAGCTGCAGCACAGCAGGCCCAGCAGCCCAGTCAGGCACTCAGCCCCCTGCAGTCGTCCCCACCAACAGCACAGCATGTGCAGCACTGTATCTCGTGCTTTGCTGCAATCCCCTTGTTTGCACAGCTTATTACAGTGTGGAGAACACTGCTGGCCAACTGCATGGATGTCGTGCAAAAGGAACCTTGCCTTGAGGGCATGTTGTCAGCAGCAACCCGGCTGTCAGCGGCAACTGCCCCACTCTGGGGCAAGTTGCACAAGTCCTTGACAACTTCTCGCAGCGACGCAGCTTCATCACGTTTCCTGAATTCCATGTTCGGCTATACCGCAAACGTCAAGAGCCTCACAGTCGACTCATTGTCCCTGAGTGCGGCAGTAGCGCTCCACATGAGCGTGTGCTATGTGGTCGGCTGTGATGCAGCAGACGAGCAGCAAAGGCGCACACGGATTTTGCAGTTGCAGCGTATGTTTCAAAAAAGGCATACATATCATGTAGTGCTGTTGAGCATGATCCATCAAGCTCTGGCACTGCATGCTATGTCAGCCAAGCAGAAGCAAGGGGCATCTACAAGTACAGCCCAACCATCAGGTACCAGTACTATGCCAGCTGCAGCTGCTACTGCTGCTAGTGACAAGGAGCCCGACACACAGGCACAGTCTGGCAGTGAGCACCAACAGCAGCAGCGTCAGCAACAGCAGCGCCGTGTGCTTCGAAGTCACATGGACTGCCTCAGCAGGCTAGGATTCCACAGTGATTGGCACCCAGAAGACTACAGCTGCATAGGGCTGCACTACAATGACAGCAGCTGCCTGTCAGTGCTAGCAGTGCTGGAAAACCTGCTGTGGTTCCTGCGCAGCGATACGAGGTCAAACAGCAACATGCTGCAAGACCAACAACAGTTACCACAGCAGGACCAGCAGCAGGACAGTTTAAAGGTTGAGTATGACCCTAGCGAGCTGTTGCAACCCACAGTCAGGCTCCTTTTGGAGATAGTGCTGCTGCTGCCACCTAAGGATGTTAGGTCGCTGGGTAGCAGTTTGCAGCTCATACTGCAGCTGCTGCAGCAGCTGTCAGTCCCTTCAAGAGCTCCCTCAGCAGGTGGAGCACCCTGTGACATTGCGTCTCCCTGGCCAGTGTTACCAGCAGCAGTAGCAGCAGGACTGCTTCATCCTGTAGTTCAGCTGATGTCACGAGCTGTGATACGAGCTTTGAAGGAAACTGATGAGCCTAAGCAGCAGCAGCAGCAGCAACAAGCAAGTCAGACAAAACTGCACTCAGTCATCCTTCAGTCAGATCGGCAGCTGATGTTGCATGACTTTGGGAGTCTGATCATAACAGTATTCCAGGCTGGTGAGTATATGCCTGCCGCCACTGTGTTTGACAGTGCTCATTGCTTGCTGCAAGTTTGGGTTGGTGCATTGTATATACCATGTGTTGTGTGAGAGTTTCATTGCGTCAGACGCCTTTGAAACATTATGCAGAAAAGAAGGGCTGACCAGTATATACACCAGCCTGGTGCCCGTGTTGCCATGCAAGTCATGTTTGGCGTGCACCCATACAGGGCAGCCGCCGACTATCTGCTGTTGCATGGCGTCACTCAATGCTGGATCACTGCTGCTGTCGCTGCCCTGTCCCGCAGTTGAGCCGAAGCACATTGCTGCTGCCCTGAGGTCTGACCCTGTCATTCCTCTTGTAGCAATAGAAGCAGTCATCAGAGCTCAGGCTTGTCATCTGGTTGCACACAGCAACCACCAGCAGCAGCAGCAGCAGCAGGATGGGGAGGAGGAAAGTGGTCAGACAGCAAGAGAAAATGACACTGGGACAAGCTCACGGTCAGGCATCAGAAAGGGTTCAACTGGCTATGCTGCAGTGCTGCTGCTGCCGTTTGTGTCCAAAGTGGTCGCTACGCTTCGACTAATGCTGAAGGACGAGCAGCTGCCTGAGTTATCAGATCAAAGTGAAGACCTGAGCAGCATCTTGATGTCAGATTCGCTTCAAGTCAGGTTGTTCAGCATCACAGCAACAGCACTCAAGATCGTGCAAGCAGCAACCAAGTATCTGAACCAGCTGAAGACTGCTGTCATGGCAGCAGCTGCTACTGGTCTGCCATCAGTAACCAGCGATATGAGAGCACAAGCAGCAGCAGCAGTGGCAGCCTCAAGCTCCAGCTGTACCTCTGACGCTGACTCTTCAGGGTGGTTCTCATATCAGGACTGGTGCAGCATACCCAGTGCCATCCTTGACATAGCTAAATCCTGGGATGGTGCCCCTACAATCAAACTATCTCAACCACTCTGATCAGTGCATCTTGCCAGTGTGCATTATGCTGCGGGCCCTTGATGCACTAGCAGCAGTATCAGCTACTAGTCAGCGCATAGTAAAGCACTTTGCTTGCCAGCTGGGTCAGCACGCAGGCGAAGCTCACATTGCAACCATGAAGCGTGCATGCAGCCAGCATAGGATCACAGCATCATCATCATCATCAGCAGCAGCTGCTGCTGCTGCTGCTGCGGATGTTGATGATGACGTGTTGCCTGAGGTTATGGCAGCGACAGCAGTCCAACCAGTGCAGGCCTCTGTTTTGCAACAGCTGCATGATGCCTCGCATCGGCTGGGCTGGGCAGCGTTGTGGATGACTATAGAGGATGCTTGGAAAGAGGGTATATCCTTGGACAGACATCAGCAGGCACTGTGTGAGCTGTACCCTTGTGAGTACAACGATGGCTGCTTGCCAGGGTTTAGAGGATTGCTGGACCTGGGTTACTCTACGGGCTACAAGGTGATGTCGATGATGCTGGCATGTGTAGCTGATGCCAAGGTGGCAGTGCCAGCAACTCTGAATTTGGGTTTCAAAGATGATGAGATATCTACAGACGGCCACACATGCGCCATGTGGCACAGTATCTGTACCCGGAAGGGCACAGATGTTCGGTATGTTCCTGCACGTAAGTATCGTGCATGGAGTGTACATGTCAGCTACTTCTATCGACAGCTCAGCAAGCTAGCACGCAGTACTGCAGCCAACTTCGCCACACCCTTCTGCTGCAACAACCCCAGTTGTGTCAACTTGTCTAAGCTAAGTGAGTATCAACTGGTGTCTGGTAAGGCTTGTGTGTGTGGAGGGTGTAAGGTGGCCAGGTACTGCAGCAGGGAGTGTCAGAAGAAGCATTGGAAGCAGCATAAACATCTTTGCAAGCTTCTGCAGTGAGAGCAGTCAAGGGCTCCATGTCTGGTGAGGCTTTGTGATTGTCAGCTACGTGTTGTCCTTGCCATACCATGCAGAACCCTGCCATAGCATGACACAAGCAATGTGAGCTTGAGGTCCAGTGCATGCATGCACTGCTGTGGTGGCAGCCGTACTGGGATCTACACTCATGCCAGCCGCTACATCAATGCCTGTTGATGTGACTTGTATCTGATGCCGTTGTCTGGCTCTGTTCTGCAGCAGACTTTTACTCAATAGGTTCTAGCAACCACATAGTATGAGGCAATTGCTGTATGCTGCTTTTTTGTACAGTGCAGGTCGAACTGCAGAGACATCGACAATGTGCGTTTTGTTCCGGAGACATCAGCTGCACACGGTACTGCACCTGAACGGCATAGGCTGGTCATGGGATGCAGTACAACTAGCAGAGAGATGCTTCAAGCTCATCGTGCTGTCCTTTAAGGTAGACACACATCCTCTGTGTGTCTCAAGCCCTGAGCGATTGATATATCTGCTTGCACTGGATCATTGCACATTCTGCTCGCAGGACCATTATAAACTGGGCAGCTTGGTCCACTGTCAGCTGTGTTTGTATTAGATAGAGTGATAGTGTGAGGACCTGTTGGTTGGTGTTGCTTGTTGGAGATCATTTGATAACCGTCTCTTGATTGCAGGTTTGAAATATGCAAAACAAGATGTCCTGCTCTTATTGTGTTTCATCGCAGGCCAAATGTAACGCAGGTCACATCATGCCATTCTGATCACAACGAGGTTGTTGGCTTTGCAAAGCTGGGCTGTCTGAAGTGCTAAGACCACCTCTGCAGGACTGATTGTGAGGTTGTAGTGACCGCTGCTCAAGGTATAGCTGCAATGCATGTATAGAAACCACTGGACACCTAGTTGGCTCATATATTATCGTGGCGTAATTTACCCATCTGGTGGTACGTAGTCCACTGACTTTCACACCAGATTTCGCAGTGTTGTGGGCATTTTTGCAACCAGCCTGGTCATGATATCCATGGTAATTGTATTCCATGTTCTGCCCAGTGCGCCTAGTGAATTACTTTTCCAGTCTTCAATAAACTCAACATTCAAGTTGCTTGTGTGCTACAGGTTGCTTGGGGTTGACTGCAACTTGAGCAATGCTAAGATTATGGCAATAAAAGCCGCCAAGCGCCTGACGTCTAGATCTGGCACTCTCGGTGCAGTCGTCCTATACATAGCTGTCACTTGCTATGAGTTATGTGGCTGGCTCAGGCTACTGCTAGTATGGTACTCACTGGTCATTGCAGTCTGTCAGCCCAACCACTGGTTGGACTGCACGGTTACAGTCTACTGTAACTGTCAGTTTCTCTATGTCTCCGCTTGCATCTGGAGTTGCTGTGTTGGTGCTGCTGATGCTGACTGTACTATCAAGGGTACAAATTCTCCAGTACTGGTGTCAAGCTAGTGTTGACAACCTCTGAGCCTTGCAAGCATGGTGGCTTTGAGACAGCATTGAGCGCTGTATTATGACTTCAATGCGCTGTCATCGACCGGGTCCAGGAACAGAAACCTTGTGCGTGCCAGTGGGCAATCATTGAATGCAGCAACCAGCCAATCTGCCCCAACTGAACATAACATTTTACAGTTGGTCGAATGGAAAACATCAACTGAGAACGGTATTGGAGCTGGGGAGACCGTTGTGTACACTAATCACTGTTTTCATTGGCAGTCACCGCAGCGGGACGGGGCGTTCCATGATAAAAGTGGTGCAGGGAGGTGTCAGCAGTAGAGTCAGCGCGTTCTTCATTGGTGCAAGACACACGCTTGATGATGAAACATGCTTTGTAGTCCAGACAATCCACACAAGTTTGGCCCAGCAGCACAGCCCGCATGTCGCAGCACTCCAGGCGTACCGACGCTGCTAGGAAAGTGCTTGACAGTAGAACGGCAGACCTTAATTATGGTAGATATATGGAATCTCTTACAAGGCTCGCTAAAGCTGCAGACACTGCAGTGCTGCAGAGGATTCACCGCAAGTACTTGGAATGCAAGGAACTCTCGTCCGTGTGGGACAAGCAGCAGCAGGAAGTGTTGGATGCCACATGCTGTTGCAGAATGATGCAGCTTGTGTTTGCAGCAGCAAGAAACAGCATGGATGTAGCTATGAAGGAGACAGAGGGCTCAGAGTTGCTACTTCAGCCATCTGTTCTTGACGTGGTCTGCTCTTTATTGTCGGAAGCACGTAGAATGCTACTGATCTACAACGAGCGAAGCAGCAACCCGCATACAGTGGACTTGTCCTGGCAGAAACAGGTGATAAAGCTGAAGAAGTATGATGAGTGCAGATAGATGCTGCTGCACAGTCTGCACGCCTTGAAGGGCCTGCACTATGCCTTTGTCGCACAAACACACCTCACTGTCTCTGATACACGTCTGTTACAATTGAAGAATTCACCTGATATATGATGGTTTCGCTGCATATGCACTATGTGCAAGCATACTCAGTCCTGTAGCATGTTTGGGCAAGCAGCTGCTGCGGCTGCAGTTACAAACCTCATGCTAACAGAGTTCTGTTGCTTACCTGCTGCAGACTTCCTCAAAGTGCTTTCGAGCTTCACCAGCCAAGCCCTTGACTCTCTGCGCAGCTTAGCAGACACTGCAGCAGCTGCAGCGACTACTAGGCAGAATCCTCATCAAGCAGTTGATCAACAGCAGCAATCGCCAACAACACCAAACCATGCACAGCAAAGTGCTGCATGTATCATGGCAATCACGCTATTCAGAATGCTTTTGAAACTGTGGAGGACATTAATTCCAGACTGCACAGATGCTCTGCGCAAGCAAACCTCCCCTGGTCAGACAGTAGCAGTAGCAGTCCGCTTGGCAGCGACTGCTGTCCCCCTTTGGAGCAAGCTGCATCAGTCAGTTGTAGCTGGCAGCAAGGAAGCTGGTGCGCCGCCGGCGCTGCAGACCTTGTGCCGTTACTCCAACACCATGAAGGACCTGAGCAGTAGCGCAATATCTTGGAGTTCATTACTCTCGGCTCTGATTGGCCAGTTTTATGTGGACTGCAAGGATGCAGCACATCAGCAGCGCAAGTAGGAACCAGTGGAACATGTTTTCTCATCAGATCATATCTACCATGTGCTGCTGTTGAGCATGATACACCACACACTGGCAATCCAAGCTGTGGCAGCAGATCAGACACATTCAGCAACAGCTGTAGCATCATCAACAGCAGCAGCAGCAGCAGCTGTTAGTAACACGCAGGCTGCTGCTGCTGCTGACGCACAGACACAGTTGAGCAACCAGAGACAGCAAAAGCAGCAGCGGCAGCGTATTCTTGACAGCCACAATTGAGTGCCTGAGAAGGCTGGGGTTCTACAGTGATTGGAAGCCAGCGGACTACTTCAGCAAGCTGTTTGCGCATGTGGGTGATTGTTGCTTTCCAGGACTAGCAATGATGAGGTACCTGCTCCTGATACTAGGCAGATTCAAGGAGGTACGCAGCAACCCACGCCGACGGCAGAGGTGGCTGCAACAGCCAGCTGAGAACATCCACCTGCATGACCCCAGCTATCTATTCCAGCCAACTATCAAGCTTGTGTTGGAGTTTGTACTGCTGCTGCCACCCACCAGCATAAAACCACTTGCTGACAGCATAGAAGTCATACTCCTGCTGCTGTCACTACCAGTGGCACGCTCATCATCATCATCATCATCAACAGCAGCAGCAGCAGATGGATCCTCAACAGTTGGTCATCAATCATCTGAGTTCAGAACACCTTGGCCTGTACTACCAGCAGCAGTAGCAGCAGGACTACTTCATCCTGTAGCACAGCTGCTGTCGCACATTGTGGTCCGAGCCCTGAGAGAGACTGAGCCACAACAGCCGCAGCAGCAGCAGACAAGGAGCAGTGATTACACCACTCTTCAGTGCGATCGTCAGCGGCTGTTGCAGCACTATGGGAACCTTCTGGTAACAGTGTGTCAAGCTGCTGAGTACTACACAGCAATGGTTGACTATTGCTGTGCCACTGTTCTGCATGATGTGAGCAGTAATGGCTTGTGTGTTCTGCAATGCGTTGTCGTGGGCTAAGATATCTGCACCACACCTGGCATATACTGCAACCATTGATAGCTTTGAACCGGGTTATGTACTTCTGTATGTTGGCACATCGGGTGCAAATCAGATGATATAGATGATATACCTTGCTTATCAGACACTGGCATACCAACAAGCTCTGTGCACTCACCAGCTGCCATGAATCTGCTGCTGTCCTGCAGTTGCGCCGAAGCACATCGCTGCTGCCCTGAGGTCTGACCCTGTCATCCCTCTTGTAGCAATAGAAGCAGTCATCAGGCATCAAGCTCACCACATCATGCCAAGCAGCAGCTATCAACAGCAGCAGCAGCAGCAATATGAGTCTGCACTACTCACAGATACCGACCTTCCTCCAGTGTCCACAGACACAAGTAGCCATAGAGGTCAGGCTGCAGTGCTGCTGCTGCCGTTTGTGTCCAAGGTTGTTCATGCATTGCATGAGCTGGTGCAGAATGACCAGCTGCCACAGCTGCTGGATGAGACCCCACAGGCAACAGATGGGGCGCAGTTTGTAGACAACAGCGCAGTCAGGTTGTTCAGCATAAGTGCAACTGCCTGTAAGGTTGTGCAGTCAGCAGCCAGCTGCATAGCACAGCAGGATCCACCTACCGTCGCAGCAGCTGCGACCAGCCTGCCGTTGCCAATGGGCATGTATGCAGAGCCTGCAGCAGCATCTAGTACAGAGTCAGCCGTTGCACCATCGCTGTCATACGGCGACTTGCTGGGCATCCCATACGCAGTGCTACAACTTGCTCAAAGCTGGGAGCAGCTCTTGTTTCATCACTGCAACGACTTTGGCTTCTTTCACAGCATCCAGCACAACATCTTGCCAATTGCTCTACTGATGCAAGCTTTGAAGGCTCTGGGTACAGCTTTGAACTGCAGCCACTGTGTAGTTGAGCATGGTGCTACTAGTGCAGCCAGGTCTCAGTTGGCAGCTGTGAGGCCATCAGCATCTGCTGCTGTTACGGATGATCAATTGTTGGACAACATGGTCGCAGGGGCAGTAGCTAGGCAGCTAGCAACCCTTGAAGATAGTCTACATGATGCCTACCACACCTATGACAGTTCATCTCTTTGGGGTGCGGTTCAGGTCATGTTGGATCGTACTGGCTATGATGCCAGCGTGCAAAGACACCAGCAATGGTGCAGCTGCTAGTAGATGATGATAGTGCCATCAGAAGGTTCAAACAGGTGCTGCAGTTTAGTAGTACCGAGTACCTCAGGTGTCTATCATGGTCAGTAGCACACACAAGTGGCGAAAGAGTAACTGTGCTTGGGGCAGTCAATCCAGTGACAGGAGAGACAGAGTTTGATTGGGGGGTTGTCAGAACATTCAATGACAACACAGGTGCTGGTCAAGGGGAGCCTAGCTCAGTGCACTCAGCAACAGTTGACTGGAGAGCTCAGGTGCAGCAACTGTATCAGATGCTGCAAGACACAACAGGGCATGTTGGTGCAGAGCTACTTGTTCCCTTCTGCTGCAGCAATCCCAGCTGTGTCAACTTGTCCAAGCTGAGTGAGTATCAGCTGGTGTCTGGTAAGGCTTGTGTGTGTGGAGGGTGTAAGGTGGCCAGGTACTGCAGCAGGGAGTGTCAGAAGAAGCACTGGAAGCAGCATAAGCAGGTTTGCCGTTTGCTCAAGTAAAAGCAGTCTAGATACTCTGAAAGAGATCAAAACCACTTCAGGTGAGGAAGAACTTCTCAGCCGCTTGGACGTAACGTTGCATATCATATGCCGTATGAACAGTGTTCTAGGTAGTGTCGTACAGTCTATCAGTAATAGATCTGGCTAGGATATTGCTAGCTCACAGTGGCTGTCGTTGTCTCCTCTGTATCTCTGTATCCAGCCAGTCGACATGGCTTGCAAGCTTCTGTTATTGACAGTTATGGCAGGGGCGAAGGTTGTGCAGTGCTGCCAGCACATCAACAGCAGATGCACCTGATCATACTGTTTCTATGCGCTACAGGCTCCATTGGGTGAGCTTCTTGGGGTGTCAGCGATGTTGAGATCAATGCTGCTAAGCTACCAGCTCTATGATTGATTTTGAGAAAGGTGAGTTGCTAGGTGATGCATGGCGATCTGTTCGTGATGGTCAAAGCAAATAGTGATCCCTGGTCAGGATACCTTTGTATTCTCGCTTGCATCTTCGACTTGTCCCTGACAGATTTTATGACTTTATTTGACTTGTTGCTTTGATGGGGTGCAAAATCCAGAAAGATGGTCAGACACTACTACAGATTATGTCCCTTTGCTGTATGACCATAGGGCTCTGTGCTTTTATTATCGCAGGTGGCTTGCTGTAGTCTGCTCCTGTTGGGCAGTATGGTTCCACAAGGCTGAGTCTGCCAGCTGTTGTTCAGTGGTGCATGATACCTGGTCGATGACTGACTAAATGCCCTTGACACCAAATAGATTATGTTCCCTGGAGCGATATACATGCAACGACTATTGATTGTGCAGCATGTCGTTGCCTTAAGGGCGGCCTCACTTCAAGCAGCTTGTCACCAGCTGGCTGGAATCACTGCAGCAGCAGCAACCACAGAAGAGTGCCATGCATGGTGTAGCTTCTCAGGCTGCTGGCTTTCATGCTCCAAGCTGCAATGCCGTGAGCGGTTGCATCATCTGAACCAGGCCCCATGCATTGCACTGTGTTTGCTGGTCTTTCAACAATGGTGCTGATGCTTTGGCTGATGTTTGATGACTTCAACTACTACCA
>JARWLF010000399.1:0-17081 GCA_029853055.1 Scenedesmus sp. KT-U
ATCTTCTGCCGCCGACCGCGCCCGCGCTTGATGCGCCACGCAGCCCGTAGCAGGTCGATGGCCAGCCCGACCATGCGTCGCGGGGTCAGCGGCCAGGCCACCCGTACATCGGGTGCCATACCGGTCCGCATGACGATGTAGCCCCGGTACTGGCCGGCGATGAACGCGCACTCGCCGGGCTCCACCTGAGTTTGGGCGACATAGCTGCCTTCAGCCAGCATGGCGAGCCGGTCCACAGTCGCAGCACTACCGCTTCGCTTCTCAGCCATCGGTATCCACTCCCGCCCGCCGGCACCAAGCCTTGAGGTCTTCAATCAGCCGGCTCTTGTCGCCCGGCGTCAGGAACTCGAAGGAGGAGATCGCCGGCAGCCCCAGCTGCCGCGCGCACCAGGCCAGCAGGGCCGTATCGCGCCGATCGCTCACCACCGCGGCCTGGGCCATCGTGATCCACAGCGCCTGCAGCTTCTTCGCCTGGCCATCGTCGTGCGGCACCCGGGCGCGTCCCGCCCGCTGTGCCGGCGTCAGCTTCGGCGCACCGGCCGCATGCAGAGCGTCCAGCACCCGCCCCAGCTGGTGCAGGCTCATGGCGCGGGTGCTTGTCTGCCCGTCCGCGTGCTGCGCCAAGAAGGCCCGCCAAGCCTCATCCTCTGCCAAGCCCTCCACCTGACGGCGGCGCACTTGGATCGCCTTGATCGCGGCCGCCTCGGCTGTGCGCGCCCTCGCAGCATTGCTCATCCGCCCCTCCCATTGCGCAGGTGGCTGCGCTGGCGGCAGCCATCATCCTCATCCAGCAGATCCCGCAGGTCGGCTTCGCTGGTCCCCATGCGCGCCAGCACCGCCGCCGCGTGCAGGAACTCCGCCTCCGCCGTGCGACGGTCGGCAGGCCCGACGATCACCGCCCGCACGATGGTCCGGCACTCCGCCCGCTGGTCAGCCGACAGCGGCCGATCGAGCAGGGTCAGCGGGAGTTGGCGGGCAGTGGCCATGGCTACTCCCCTCCCTTCCATTCCCGGCAGGCAGGATCGCAGCAGCGGATGTCACTGCCGGGGCCGTGGGTCCAGTGGGCCCGCATCAGACCGCACTTCTGGTAGGTCTTTCGGTGCCCCACCAGGCGCACACGATGGGCGCAGCTGCCGCAGGTCTCGCCCATGGGCCCGCTGCCGGGCTTCCAGGCGTGTCCCTTGGGCTTCCTTGCATGTCGGCCGGCCAGCCGCTTGCGTTCGGCCGTGGTCAGGGCGCCGCGGCTAGGGTCGAAAAGGTCAGGCATCGCCGTCCCCCTCGGGCAGGCGGCGGTCAGCGCGGAGGTTCTCGTTGTAGGCCTTGATGATGGCGACCCGCAGGGCGCCGCCCGTGGTGCCCCCGAACATCTTCCGATAGGCAATGGCCGCCTGCTGCAGCTCATCGCCCGGCCGGTCGGTCAGCACCTTGATCAGTCGATCATGGTCCGCGTCCGCGCTTTTCGCGATGATCCCGGCAACCGCGGCTACAACGGCGCCACGGACCTGCCCCTTCGGCACCGCCTCGGCAGCAGCTCGGCAGATCTTCAGCGCGGCCACCGCATAGTCATCCCCGACGGCCCAGACCAGCTTGGCCAGCACGGCCGGGAACCTCAGGTGATGCGGCTTGTAACAATCAGCCGTGAGGTTGTTCCGCGGCACCGCCATGCCGGCGGCCTCGACGACGGCCTGGATGCGCCGCGCATCCTTGTCGCCGGCCGCCAGGTTGGCATGGTGCAGCTGATAGGCGTTGAGAGCCTTACGGTCCCGGTTGACGGCGACGAAGCTCTTCGCCTGCTCCTTCACCTCTCCGGCCTGGATGACGACGCAGGGGACCTCCGTTACCCCTGGGTGGCAGCTGGCCGCGAGGTAGCGGTGTTGGCCGTCGATGATGGCGTATCGGCCGTCCGGCATCGCCGCCACCAACAGGGTGCCGAAGTCACGCCAGCGGAACCCTTCGATCATGCGGCCGACATTATCCCGGCCGTCAGTGCTGATATCCCGCTGGTACCTGGGGTCGACATACAAGCTGCCGACGGGGAGCCATGCCAAGTTTGGTCGCTCGCCGATGTCCGTGTTCGGCACAGCGCCAAAGCTGGATGCTGTCGGCCTTGAGGGCCCATCGGCGGCGGCGACGGCGACGCGCTTGGCGAGTGACGGCGGCGGTGGCGGAACCCCGACCTGACCCGGGGGCGGCGGAGCCTTCAGGTTGCCGCTCATGATCCCTTGGTAGCTCATTGCTGCAAGCCTCCCTCTGCGGCCGCGGCGACTTCGCTCAACGGCCGATGGTCTCGGAATGCCCAGGACGCGCCGGGCGGGACGTCGCGCGCCGGCCTGGCGCTGATCTGCTTCAAGGCGGCATGCACCATGCGCGCCTGTTGGATGGTGATGCCGGCCGCGTGGGCGGCGCGGTGAAGAGCCTCTTCCTCATCAAGCGGCACGGGGGCGACCGTTCTCACGACGGCCAGCGATCGCGCTTGGCCAGGCAGCCGTCTGACGTAGCCGCGCAGTTCCAGCTGGGCGATGAGGCGGCATACGCCAGACTTGCTGCGCAGCCCCAGTGCCGCGCGCAGCTCGTCGTAGGAGGGGGTGCACCCTGCGGCGGTCAGCGACTGGATGACGCTGACCGCCTGGTGCATCCGAGGGCTGAGGCCGTGGGCCATGGCTCAGTTCCTCCGCCCGGTGATCACCACCTCAAAGGCGGGCTGGCAGGCGCCGGTCTCCCGGACCTCCGCCAGCTGCTGGCGCAGGAGGGAGATCAGCCGGTCGGCCACGTCATAGGCTTCATCGCCATCGACCTCGGCAATGGCGATGACGACGCTGGCGAAATGGCTGGCCACGGCGCTCAGCATGACGTCGGGCCGCACGCGTCCGTGCCGGGCGCAGTGGACCACCCCCGCGTCGATGAAGGCCTGCTCCAATGCCTGGACCTGGGCGGCGGCTCGAGCCTGCTGCTGATCCATGGCTTAGCCCTCCGCCATCTGGTGCTTGACGGAGAGCAGGCCGTCGACGGTGGCCACCACGTCAGCCACTGTGTCCCAGCTGGACAGCTCGGCGTCCGCGATGGTGATCTCCAGCGCGTCCTCGATCTCCATCGCCCAGTTGATGACTTCCAGGCTGGTCAAACCCAGATCGCACAGGCGGGCCGTGGGTACGAACCGTTCCGCCGGCATGGGTTCGCGCATCTCCCGCTCATAGGCCCGCCGCAGCCGCTCCAGGGTGGTCTCAGCCATGGCTGCGGCCCTCCTCAGCGGCGGTTTCGGTCGTTTGAACCGAGGCCCGCTCCTCTTCCAGCCGGCCGGCGAAGACGCCCCATGCCATTGGTGCCGCGGTGCAGCCCAGTAGGCGGGAGACGCGGTACAGCGCCGCACTGGCATCGGCAGCGCGGCCCTCGCAGACGGCCTGCACCGCCGCCTCCATCGCCTCGCGGCAGCCCTCCACCGTGCGGCGCAGGCTGGGGCGCGCCATCGCTTCGGGGGTCGGCTCCACGGCTGCCAGGTCGATCGCGACCAGGTCGTACCCCTTCTGCGGCTGCTCCTTGCGCCGGTGCAGTGTGACGTACTGCTTGGTGCCATCAGGCCGCTTGGCTTCATCAATGGCCTGGCAGACCCGGCTCCAGCGGGGGTCGTCGAACTCCATCCGCCGCAGGGCCAAGATGCTCGCCACATCCACCCGGCCCTCGGTGCCGACATTGAAGGCTTGGTTGACCAGCGCCACGAGGAACGGGTCGGCCGACCCGGCGCGCTCCTGGATCATCTGGTCCAGCAGCGCCTTCGCCTGCTGAAGCTCCGGCCCGAACGTCATCCGCTCGGCGAGGCGGACCTTGATCTGCAGGCTGCCGTCATAGGTCGACAGCGTTCGGTTCCCCCGCGTTTCCTCGCTGGTCTCGGCCCCGTACTTCTGGGCCAGCAGCGCGTCGAAGGCGCCGATGTCGGCGAAGACATGGGCCTTGTAGCGGCCGATCTCCGCCTGCAAGTCCTCGCCATAGGCCATGATCTTACGGACTAGCTCATCCTGCAGCTGATCCTCGGGCCGCACGGCTGACAGCGGAACCAGGTGGCCCTTGCCGTTGCGCAGGTACTGGACACTATCCAGCACGATGGCGCCGGGGTGCTGCTTGGTAGGTACTGCCGTCGAGGCAGCGCTCTCCGCCTGCGCCATGGCGCCGCCGGGAACAATCGTCGATGTTTCAGCCATCAATGGGGACTCCATGCTTGCGATCAGTCGCGGTTGAAAAGGGCGGCCCACACCCGGCGGGCGAGGCCGGGCTTGGGCGCGCGGTGGTAGCGGAGGTGACGCTGGCCCAGCAGCAGCAGGTACTGCGGCGGGACCAGGGGCTGCGGCGGGGGCACCAGCCGGCCGTCCGGACCGGGCACCCACCCGGCGCGGCGGTCCAGCCAGTCGAGCCAGCGGCGCAGGATGACCCGGCCCCAGTGCCGCAGCCGCTTGGCGGCCCAGGCGGTCCAGGGCATCGGCGCCCGCGCGTCCTGCTGAACAAGGTCGGGGGGTGTTCCCGGTGGTAGGTAGATCGTCATGTCTCGGTCACCTCCTCGATGGCGGCCGCAGGCGCGTCAGGCCCGGGCGACTGGAGCCAGACCAGGCGCTCGGTCGTGACCGGCTCGCCCTCCACGCGGGTCACCTGGACGCACAGCGTGTAGCCGACGGCCGGCAGCGGCCCGCGCCAGCTCTTCAGCCTGCCCTCCACACTGGTCGGCCCCCGGAACCAGCGCAGGAGCAGGTCGGCGCGGAACTCGGCCTGGGGGCGGGCTTTGGTCATTGGGCACCCCCGCGGCCCGCACCGAAGACCTGCCGGATGCGGCGGTCGATCTCGGTCAAGTCACGGGCATACTTGTTGCGGACCCGGAGGCTGACGGCCGTTCGGCTATAGCCAAGGGCATTGGCTACCTTCTGCCAGCTGCCCAGCCGCGCGCAGGCGCGCTGCAGCAGCTCGACCACATCCGTCTCGTCCGCTTGCTGCAGCAGGCTGTTCGGGCAGGCGGGACATGCCCGGCGCAACGCCTGTCGGATCGGGTCCGTTGCCGGCTTGTCCACGTCCCACTGGTGGCGGACGCACGCGTCCAGACGCAGCGGGTCGAAGATGACCGGGCACTTGACGGTTTCGGCGGCCAGCGCCCCGCGCACGACCGCCTCGATGGACCGGCTGTCGCCCTTGAACCCACCGCGCACCACCTGTCGCACCGTGTTCTCGGGCAGGTCCAGACGGGCGGCCACCTCCGTGATCGACGCGGCGGCGCAGGCGTTGGCCAGCAGCTTCTTCCAGCCGGTCATTCGCCCCTCCTGGGAAGGTGCTCCCGCGTGTTGCGGTCGATCAGCGAGCCGTCCGGCTGGAAGACTGGGACTTCCGGCCCGGTGTCGCGGATCAGCCGATACACCGTGGCGGCACCGAAGCCGGAAACCCGCATCACGTACTGGTGATCCAGCAGCCGACGGAGCATCTGGCGGATGTTGTCGACCGACATGGCCTCGTCGGTGGAGACAAGGTCCGTGACCGTGAAGTCCAGCCCCTGCTTGCTGAAGAGCCGCATGGTCTGCCACGCCTTGTACCGGGCGCCGCGGAACTGGCGGAGGTTGGGCGGCATCAGGCGGCCCCCTGCGCATCGGCAAGGAACAGCTTGGCGCCGCCCCACTGGGCCAGGTTGATCCGGTCGCGGCCCTGCGCCTTGGCCTTGTCCTCGATCCGGGACAGGCCGACCACCATCTGGCGCGGGCTGCCCTTGGACCGCTTGTGCAGCTCGGCTAGCAGATCCTCCTCGACCTCCACCTCGCACAGCGCGGCCGCCATCATCCGTGCGTCTTCCAGGTCGCACGGCTTGAAGTGGACATCGCGGAGGATGCGGTCGGAGAGCTGCTTGCGGCTCAGCACCGCGCGCTCGATCCCGGTCATGCCGATCAGGATCACGGGCGACTTGGAGAAGTCGTGCAGGTCGCGCAGCGTCTCGACCATCCGCTTGCCGTAGTCGATGACGTAATCCGCCTCGTCGATCATGATCGGGCGGGGGCGCTTGCGCAGGGCGTCGATGATGGTGGTCATCATCTGCGCGGCGCGGTGGCTGCCCGGAAGCCCCAGCTCGGTAGCGATGGCCTCCAGCATCGCCACCGGCGTCCACAACGCCATCGCGCGGACATAGATGCCGTCCGTGCGATTCCTGAACCAGGCGCAGGCGGTGGTCTTGCCAGCCCCGGCGTCGCCATAGATCAGACCCATCCCATCCTCGCCCGGACCACGATGGATCAGGGCGTCGCCAGCCTGGGCGAGCTTGGTGATGTTCTTGACGGGAACGACGGTGTAGCGCATTCTTTCAACCCTTCTGTGTTGTTTTATTTCCGGCCCGGCCTCGCACGCCGGGCCGTTTTCATTCGCCGCCCAGGGCGGCCTCGCCGAACTCGCGATAGACCATGGCCAAGCCCCGGTACTCCGACGTGCTCTGGTAGGCGGCCCACCAGCGGCGGTCGGTCTCATCCACCGGGTCGCCACGCTTCAGCCGGGCGTCCAAGACCAGCCACCGCCGGAACTGCGCCCTCGGCTCATGCTCTTTCGGCTGCTCCCGCTTGCGGCGTGCGGCGTCGAAGTCGGCGATCACGGCCTGATGAGCAGCCCGATCAATCTCCTGCACCTCCGGCGGGGGGGCCGCCGCCTGCTCGCGTGCGGACATCGCGGCCACGGCCGCACGGATGGCTGGGGTGTCGGCCGTCTCTGTCGGCTTCGGGAACTGGACGATGGAGGCGGCGCGCTTCTCGGCCCTCTCGCGGATCTTGTCGGCGATCAGGTGCGGCTTGAACCGGGCCTTCACGCGGCGGGCCTCCGCTCGCATTTCCGCCAGATACTCCTTCTCCGCCGCTTTCGCCTTGGCCACCATCTCCGGCCGGGATTCGCCCAGGCGGTCCCAATTGATGGCCTCGCAGATGAACTGCGCGTGGTCGGCGGTGAAGACCCAGACCTTGCCCATGTCGTCCGGATCCATCCGGACGAAGACCTCTTTACGCATGTAGGGGCGCAGGCGGTTGTCGGGGTCCCAGAAGGTGGCGGCCTCCACCTTGACGCCCTGGGCGGTGACGGTGCGCAAGCCCGCCGGGCGGTCGCCCGCCTTCGGCGCCGGTGCCAGCAGGATGTAGAGGGCTTCCGACGGCATCTCGATCCGCTTGGCCTTACATCCTTGCGCCACCTCGAACGGGGTGCGCCCCTTCAGCCCGTCATGCGGGTCGTGGGCGTAGATGTAAGAGGCCCAGCCGTCCAGCCGGTGCTGCAACGCGTCCCGGTCCATCTCGATGCAGAAGGCGTCGCGCTCCGACTGGCCCAGCCGCTCCAGGAACGCCTTGCGCCCCTCGATCTTCTTCCGATCCGCTACCGAGTGCCCGATATAGCCGGGCAGTAACGGCATGAAGCCGTGCTGCAGTGTCTTGAAGAAGCGCTCGACGAACGGCTTCTGATCCGGCGCGCCGACATCGCAGACGTCCTGCACGATGCCCAAGAACATCATCGCCCGCTTGAACTCGTCACTGACGAAGTCGGACCCGTTGTCGGTCCGGATCATCTCCGGCCGGCCCCACAGCTCGATGGCCTTGCGCACGGCCAGCAGGGCGCCATGCGTGCTGGCGGTGCGGGTCACCACGATCACCGCCCGGCGGCTGAACACATCGACGATGGAGTAAAGGCAGTAACGCCCATCGTTCAGCAGCACGTCGGTCGGGCTGGCGTCGATCTCCCATTCCTGGTTCACGCGGGTGACGTTGGCGCCGCGCTTGCCCAGGCTCTGCTTCCAGCCGGACTTCCAGCCGTCCGGGTCCGTCTCCCGCTTGAACAGCTCGGCGTTCTCCGCCTTCCAGGCAGCGACCCAGGTGCCGATCGTCTTCTCGTGCGGGACCGGCCGGGCCTTCACCTCTCCGGTGCTGGGCAGGACGATCTCGATGCTGTCGCCGAACTCCGCCTCGATGGCACGCTTCAGCATGCCCATCGTGATGTCAGGCGTCTTCAGCAGGGCGCCGGTTACGAAGTCATGCAGTCCCCGGTTCAGATCGAAGATGCTGGACCCTTTGGAGACCCCGTAATTGCCCGCCAACGCATCAGGTCGCCCGGCATCTACCAAGGCGATCCAGTCCCTCAGCGCATTGGTGCTGATCCGCGCCTTGGACTTCCGGACCCAGGCCGGGATCTGCAACACCCGCTCAGCGCCGTTGAAGGTGCTGCGGCTGAAGTGGGTGTCCCCGATCGGCATAGCATCGGCGGCATTGTAAAGGCTGGTGAAGACCAGCCAGGCCGTCGTGTCGGACAGCCCCGACCTCAGCCGGAATGCCTTGTACATGTTCACGATGTACAGGCGCGCGTCACGCCGCAGAATGCCCGCCTCATCCAGTTCCCGTGGGGCGGTTCGGGCGCCGACGCGGCACAGTCGTTTGGCCGCCGCCGTTCCCAGCGGGCCTTCCGCCCGCCCGGCTGCAATCTCCCGCACCAGCACGTCGCCGCCCTCCTGGGCGACCAGGGTCTTGAAGGTCTCGGCCGACTGCTCCCGCTGCAGCTTCCGCAAGGCGGCCTGCGCCTCTCGCGGCAGGCTGGCGATGTGATAGTGCCGGGCTGGGCCGCCGCGGGTCGGGCGCTCCTCCCACTTCCAGGCCTTCTGTTCAGCCCGCAGTTGGACGCCCTGCCGTGTGGCCGGAAGCCCAGGCAGCTTCAGCTCTGCCAGCTCCTTGGCGGTGAACCAGCTCCAGTCGCGGGCGCTCATGGCCGGCCTCCCGCGCGCACCTGACGGCGCAGCTGATCCTTCTGCCGCGCCAGATCCTCCTGGTAGGCGGCGATCTCCGCTTCCCGCTCGGCAAGCTGGGCCAGGGCGATGTAGGGCAGGTACTTCCGATCGATGATCACCATCCCGATGGCGTCCAGCGCGATAGACAGCACGCGCGGGTCGCGGGTGACCTGGACCAGCGCGAACAACCGCTCCGCGTTGATCACCACGTCCTCCCGCCCTTGGCTGACGCAGGCGTTCAGGCTGTCTTCACCGAACCGGTCACCTGTCGCGGCATTGATTGCATCGCAGATTTCCGCCCGGGTTCGTCCGTCCTCCGCCAGGGTCACCTTCAGCGCCCGACAGATCTGGTCCCGCAGGGGAGTGACCCTGGAGATTGCCGCCGCATCCAGCGCAATGGCGGGCTGCTCAGGCTCCCAGGACAGCAGGTCCGGGGTAGAGGGGCACGCACGGGGGCACGCACGACGTGTCATGCCTCACCTCCCGAACCGATGGCTGTGCTGATCGCAGCGGCAACGGTAAAGGCGACACTGACCGGCAGGACGACGTCGATGTTGTCCCATATGCCCTTGTTCAGCGCGCGTATCCGCAGAACCACTTCGCGCCCGTCGCGGAGCACCAGGAACTCCTGAAGATCGCCCAGCGGGATCCGGCAGATGGGAGCGAGGATGGGGGGATGGCTCATGCCGCTCTCCGGGAGCTGCAGATGATGGTGGGAGCCCCAGCGTTGATGTCGGGGCTGTTGGAGCTGGCGATGGCGGCCACGGCCCTGGAGAAGCTGTCACAGGCCGCCAGCGCCATCCCTTGCAGCACCGCCTCGATCACCATGTCGCCGTTACGGGGACGCCGGTCCGCTCGTTCCGTGCCCTGGCTTGGTCCGGCGTCCTCCGCTTTCATGTTCAGCCGACCTTTCGCTTTTTGAAGTGGCCGGCATCGCCGTCGGTGGTAACTTTGGACCGTCGCGTCCGGGCTATCCGGATGCCGTCGGCGCTGTAGCGGTCCGCGAACAGGTCCTTCGGCTCCAGACCGCAGTCCTTGGCGATCTCGGCCTCGATGCGCTCGTTCGGTCGCATCATCGTGTCGCTGACCGCCGAGACTGTGACGCCCAGACGGCGCGCGATGACGCTGAAGTTCGACCCGCGCAATTCCAGCCGGGCCTTCGTCCAGACGCGTCGCTCAATGGGTGACTGGGGGATTTTCATGGGCTTTCAATCATGCGGTCGGTTTGTTGAAGGTTCGAGTACGCTATACGGAATTAGGAACGCCGCGCAAGCGCAAAACCGCACTTGCTACGTTTCCCCATTCACGATCCCTCTCTGCGACGCCGAATATCGTTCTTCGACAATGAGTTATGGAGTTCCTAATGCGGTACTCCAACGTGGCAAGTTTGCTTGCTACCTTTCGGCTGGAGGGGGCAAGTGAGCGAAGAGCCGGATCCGGAGTTCCGAATCAGGATTGAGCAGGTCATAGAAAGGGCCGGCGGTCCGAAGTCGTTGAGCGAGCGCTCGGGCGTCTCGCTCACGCAGTTGCACCAGTATCGGAAGGGCTCTGAGCCATCCCGCCCTAAGCTAATCGCTATGGCTCGCGTAGCTGGCGTACGGGTGGCATGGCTGGCCACCGGCGAACTGCCGATGGAAGAAGGCGCGCCCCGCACGGCAGAAGTTATCCGCGACTTCCTGGACACTGGTTCGGAGGAGGCCCGCAGCCTCATCGTCGCGAAGCCGGAGACCGTGCTCGACCATGTGGTGAACATGGACACCTGGTCGGGTCGCCAGCTGCTGGAGCAGCTCTATGGCGGCATCGAGGAGGCGAAGTGGGCGCTGGTCCACGATCCCCGCGGCACGTTACTGCAGCTTCGCTCCGGGCGGCCCGGTAACGCCCCGGCGACCGCAGGACCGCCTCCTCCTGCCGTCACAGAGCAGCTGATCGTGGACGCCGTGGTGGCTGTGGAGGAGTGGCTGGAGGCGCATCGCCGCACGCTGGCGGCGGAGAAGAAGGGCCGCGTGATCGCGATTCTGATCGAGGACGCTTTGGACCAGGCGGTGAAGGGACAGCCCACCGTCGATCGTGGCGCGGCGGCCAAGCTGCTGCGCGTTGCCGGGTGAAGGGAGTGAACGGTGGCAGCGAATGATGATGATGTCGGCGCGGCACGGCGTCGTGGTCGTATTCGGGACATTCTTGGTGAGGCGCCTGCAGCATCGGCTGCGCCGAGTGGCAGGGCCACGCCGAGCCGCGGACGGTCCTACCTGTCCGTAGTCGGCTCCAATAATGTGGTCGGCAACGGCAACACCATCAACCATCACTACACTGAGCCGCCGCGCATCATAAAGAAGGTCATAGTTAAGACTGGCGATGGTGTCCTTGATGCTGCCCAGAAGGCCGAGATCGGTAGACTAGTTGATCAGATAGCCGAGACGGAAGCTGCCGTTAAGCAGAAACCTCGTGAGAAGCGCTCCATCTGGACTGCCCTCAATAGAAGGTTCAAGGTCAACAGTTACCATGAAATCAGCGCTGAGGACTATAAGGATGCCGTGAGATACCTTCGGATACAGCTTGGCAGGCTCCGCTCCGCCAAGTCCGCCCCTAAGAAAGACGCATCCTGGCGGAATGCCCGGATCAAGGCGATCCACACCCGCTGCAGGCAGTTCGCCGACGGGACTGAACGGCGCATCAACTACATGGCATCGCGCTTCGAAGTGACATCGCTTACCGAACTGGACGATCAGCAGCTGGATCAGGTCTACCGCTACGTCTTCGGTTGGCGATGAGGGGCGGGGTCCGCTGATACGCCGGCCCACTGCTCGGTATCAAAATAGTCGCGCTCGCAGAGGCGTGGACGCTCCAGCGGTGCCGCGCGGGATTCGCTCAGTTCCGTTCGGCACGCGAGCGCTTTTTGATCATCGACCGCCCATTTTCTGCCGTTTCTGCTCATCGCCCGCGCCCGCGGAACTCCAGGTTTCCTGCGCGCCTCGATAGCAGCCCCCGGTCTCAGACTGATCACTCCCCCTAGGGGTCTTGGACAGGTGAAAAACGGGGACTCAGGGCGCAATGGGTGCCGCGTTCCTGTCGTCGGGCCGTCAATCTGGCCCGGCGGGCAGCCCTTAAGGCGACGGTCCGCCGCACCGTCGCCTTAAGTAACCTTAAGCCGCGTAACCGGCTGAGAGTCCAGGAAAAAATACCTTCACCCCCGTCGCCTTAAGCGTCGCCTTTAGTAACCTTAAGTGACCTTTAGTAACCTTAAGGAACCTTAAGTCACCTTAAGGAACCTTGATGCCTCCCACCCCGGCCGGCCCGGTGCGGCGGTTCTCCAGCCGCTTTTACCCCGCCGTTACACACTGAAACGCTCAGGTTTCGGAACTCGGCCTAGTCTGCCACCCGCTGGACCGGGCTCGGCCCGTCCCGCTGCCGGCTGCTCCTTTCCCTGTGCATCGCCCGCCCGCGGTGCCGGGAGCGGCCGGACCATTCCGGAGGGATCGGCCATGTCCATCGTCAAGCTCGGCCTGCGCAACCCGGCGGCATTGCTGGTGGCGCTGCTGGTGATCGCGGCGGCGGGGGTGTGGAGCGTGCTGACGCTCCCGGTGCAGCTGTTCCCCGATGTGGAACAGCCGCAGATCGGCATCCAGGCCGGCTGGCGCGCCGCCTCCCCCCAGGAGGTGGAGCGGGAGCTGCTGCAGCCGATCGAGGATGTGATGCGCGGCCTGCCGGGCGTGGACCGGATGCAGGGCTTCGCCAACCCTGGCAACGCCTTCGTCTCGCTCACCTTCCATGTCGGTACGGACATGCAGCGCACCCTGCTGGAGGTGATCAGCCGCCTGAACCGGCTGCCCACCCTGCCGGCCGACAGCGATCCGCCGCGGGTGGTCATGGGCGGCGGCGGGCAGGGGGGCGGGAACGCCAACGATACGCTGATCTTCTATTTCGTGCAGAAGCTGCCCGGCACGCCCGGCCAGCTCTCCGACCATTACCAGTGGATCCAGGATGAGGTGATCCCGCGTATCACCTCGGTGAACGGTGTCGCCAGCGTGGATTTCGGCAGCGGTGGCGGCGGCGCGCCGGAGGAGGAGGTGCAGATCCTCTTCGATCCCGTCCGTGCAGCCCAGTACGGCATCACCATCCCGCAGATCAGCACCCTGGTCGGCCGGGCGCAGGATGTCACCGGCGGCTTCATCGACGATGGCCGGCGGACCTACACCGTGCGCTTCCGCGGCCGGTTCCAGCCGGACGAGCTGGCGGCCCTGGTGCTGGACTGGCGGGACGGGCGCCCGGTGCGGCTGGGGGATGTGGCGGACATCCGGGTCGATCTGGGCCGGCAGTGGGTCTATTCCTACCAGAACGGCAACGAGGCCATCGGCCTGCGCATCATGCGCGAAAGCGGCGCCAACGTGCTGGCCACCCTGGCGGAGGTGAAGGCGCTGATGGCGGACCTGCGCGACGGCCCGATGGCCGCCCGCGGGCTCACCAACAACCAGTCCTTCGACCCCAGCGTCTATATCAACAACGCCATCGGCCTGCTGAC
Source organism: Scenedesmus sp. KT-U (assembly GCA_029853055.1). Taxonomy (NCBI): domain Eukaryota; kingdom Viridiplantae; phylum Chlorophyta; class Chlorophyceae; order Sphaeropleales; family Scenedesmaceae; genus Scenedesmus; species Scenedesmus sp. KT-U. The sequence goes on from JARWLF010000399.1 coordinate 13,272, forward strand.
CGGGAACCTGCTAGCGGGGATCGTGCTGGCGGTGGGCGTGCTCTGGCTGTTCCTGCGCCGGACACAGCTGACCCTGCTGGTGGCGATGGTCATTCCGATCACGCTGCTGGCGCTGTTCTTCCTGCTGTCGCTGACCGGCCGGTCGATCAATGTCATCAGCCTCGCCGGCCTCGCCTTCGGTGTCGGCATGGTGATCGACAGCGCCATCGTCGTGCTGGAAGCCATCGTCAAGCGCCGCGACCGGGGGGAGGGGGCGGAACAGGCCTCCCTCGCCGGTGCCTCCCGCGTGGCGGCGGCGCTGGTCGCCTCCACCGCCACCACGGTGATCACCTTCGTGCCCATCGTCTTCATGGCGGAGGTGGAGGGCCAGATCTTCGCCGACCTGGCGCTGACCATCGCGGTGGGCGTGTCGGTGTCGCTGCTGGTCTGTCTGACCGTGCTGCCGGTGGCGGCGGCGCGCTGGATGCGGGTGGCGCCGCGGCTGCGCGACGGCGATGCCCGCTGGGTGGACTGGCTGACCTTGCGGATCATGGGGCTGACGGCCGGTGTCGGCCGGCGGATGGCGGTGGTCGGCGTGCTAATGGGGGGTGCCGTGGTCGGGTCCTGGGCCCTGTTCCCCAGCCTGTCCTACCTGCCACCGGTGAAGCGCGACAGCGTGGACGCGTTCCTGAACATGCCGGTCGGCACCTCTCCCACCCTGGGTCGGGAGGAGGTGGGCAAGGTCATTGTCGAGCGGATGATGCCCTACTACACCGGGGAGAAGCAGCCCAAGGCCAAGAACTTCTACATGATCGGCTGGCCTGGCGGCGGCAGCTTCGCCGTGCGGCTGGAGGATGAAAGCCGGCTGGATGAGATGATGCAGATCGTCCAGACGGAAATCCTGGCCGGCTTCCCCGACGTCCGCGCCTTCGCGAACCGCGGCAACCTGTTCGGCGGGCTGGGGGCGGAAGGCAATGTGGCCGTCCACCTGCAATCCTCCGACCCCGTGGCCCTGGCCGACGCGGCGGAGCAGGGGCAGGCGCTGCTGCGTCAGATGTTCCCCGGCGTCAACGTCTTCGCCAATCCCAACCCGGAGATGGCGCAGCCCCAGCTGGACGTGACCCCCTTGGACGAACGTATCCAGGAGGTGGGCTGGACCCGCACCCAGATAGGCCAGGTGGTGCGCGCCCTCGGCGACGGGCTGTGGCTGGGGGAGCATTTCGACGGGACCAAGCGGCTGGACATCATCCTGCGCGCCCCCGGCTGGACCGGGCCGGAGGAGCTGGAGGCCATTCCCGTCGCCACCCCGAACGGCGCCGTGGTGCCCCTGGGCCAGCTGGTGGACGTGGACCGCACGGTCGGCCCGTCCAACATCACCCGGGTCGATGGCCGCCGCACCATCACCCTGAACCTGGACCCACAGCAGAACGTGCCGCTGGAGGAGCTGCTGACCAAGCTGCGGGAGGAAGCGGAGCCGCAGCTGCGCGCCCTACTGCCGGCGGACGGTGTGATCCTCTATGGCGGCAGCGCCGACCGGCTGGACGACACAGTGGCCGCCATGTCGAAGAACTTCGTCATCGCCCTGGCCCTGCTGTTCCTGCTGATGGCGCTGGTCTTCCGCTCGGCCAAGGACAGCCTGCTGGTGATGATCTCCATCCCGTTGGCCACCGTCGGCGGGTTGGCGATGGTGGACATCGTCAATCTGGTGACCTTCCAGCCGCTGGACCTGCTGACCATGATCGGGTTCATCATCCTGCTGGGCATCGTCGTCAACAACGCCATCCTGCTGGTGGATGAGACGCGCCGCTGCCAGCGGGAGGGGTTGAGCCGGACGGACGCGGTGGAACAGGCGCTGCGCGCCCGCATCCGCCCGATCTTCATGAGCACGCTGACCACCGTGGCCGGCATGCTGCCCATGCTGGTCATGCCGGGGGAAGGCAGCGTTATCTACCGCGGCATCGCCGCCGTGATTGTCGGCGGGCTGTCGGTCAGCACGATCTTCACCCTGCTGCTGCTGCCGGCCCTGCTGCGCATCGGCGAAAGCCTGCCCGGCGCCCAGGCTCGCCCCGTGGCGAATGACAGCGGGGCCATGCCGGCGGTTGCGGCGGAGTAGGCGTCTGGACTTTCCCGTGCGCCGGGACTAGATTTGCAAGGTAGGCGGGATGGAGCTGATCTCTCCACCCCGCCCGCTCCTAGGCCCGGCCCCCGCTCAACAACGATGGCAGGACGACGATGCTGATGAAGCGTCGCCGCCAGATCGGGAACCGGAGCACCAGGAGGAAGGGCATTTTCTGCATGCCTCTTCTCCCTTGTTGCGGCGGGTGCAGGCCCATCCTGCCCCGCCGTTTCCTTTTCTGGCGTAACTGGTCAACATACTCAAGCAGGGCGTGTATCAGCCCGGCTCCGCCGGCCGGACCAGCGGCTTCGGGTCCCGCGTGACCGAGGGCGTGAATGCCTGCGCCGCGCGGAAGCTTTCCGCCGCCAGTTCCTGCTCATAGGGCCGCCACTGGCTGGCATCGGTCAGCGCAGGGCTGGCGGGGTAGAGGCCCAGGACGACATGGCTCACCTCCTCCCCGGTGCGGGAGAGCGGCAAAAGCAGGCGGCGGTAGCCGAAGCTGCGGCCGAACAGCTGGAACTCGCGGGTGCTGTACAGCGGCCAGCGCTCGGCCACGACACGGGCATAGGCTTCCTGCACCTCGCGCAGCACCGATCCGCTGTAGCACTCCCGCACCAGCTTGCCGGTCAGGTCGCGCCCGTACAGCCGGCTCAGGGCGGAGCCGACCAGCCGGTAGCGCGCGTCCGCCACGCCGGCGGACACATCGACCAGCGCGATCTGGCGCACCTCCGTGTCCAGCTGCTTCGGGTCGAACCGGGCCAGCCAGGGCGTGCCGTCATCGTCCCGCGTCGCATGCCACAGCCCCAGCAGGCGTTGCAGCGCAGGCGGTTCCAGGTTCTCCAGCGTCAGGCTGTGCGCGGTCCAGCTCCACAGCTTGCCGCCCAGCCAGCCTGCCGCCTGTCCCAACCGTCCCATGCCATCCCCGTCCGCAGCCCTGCCGTCATGGACAATAGGCGGCGGCGGGCCGCTGTCAAAGCGACTCCAGCCAGCGGTTCACGATCCAGAGCACACCGCCGATGGCGGCCCCCAGCAGGGTCCCGTTGATGCGGATGTATTGCAGGTCGCGCCCCACCCGCACCTCCAGCCGCCGGGTGAACTCCTCCAGGTCCTGGCCGCGCAGGGTGCTGCTGATGAAGTGCTTGATCTTCTCCCGCCAGCGGGGGATGGCGGCGGTGAAGGCATCCTCCAGGCTGCTGTTGACCCGGGCACGCAGGGCCGGGTCGTCCAGCTGCCCGGCCAGCGATGCCACGGCCGCCCCCACCACCTCCCGGATGCGGCTGTCCGGCCGGGTCAGGTCCTCCGCCGCGATGCCGCGCAGCGTGGCCAGGGCGCGGTCCACCAGATGCTGGAAATTGGCGTCCTTCAGCGCGGCCCCGACCACGCGGGTCAGACGCTCTCCCACCGGGCCGCCCGTCTCCACCTCCGCCGGCAGGCCGCGCAGCCAGGTGCGGAGGTCCTTGCCGACGTCGCTGTGCGGGCTGCGCAGGTCGTACAGATGGTCGATGGCGGCATCGGCCAGATTGCCGGCCACCTTTTTGTCGACCGCGCTGGGTATCCACCAGCGCGACCGCTTCTCCACCGCCTCTATCAGCCAGCCGCGGCGGTCCTGCACCATCATGATCAGCCGGTCCGACAGCTCGGTGATCAGCCCTTCCAGCGCCTCGCTCTCCACCACCGCGCGCAGCACGCGGGCCAGCGGGCGGCGCAGGTCGACC
>JARWLF010000400.1:0-17064 GCA_029853055.1 Scenedesmus sp. KT-U
GTGTGGGGCACAGGCACGAAAACGGCGCGTAACCCCTCTTGCATTCTGTAGACTTTCCAGGCCACTGACGCGAAAAACTTACAGGCAGACACGCATTCTGTTTATTCTATAGCAAGATTAGTCCCAACTCCTTTGGTTCGACTGGAGCATTGCTCATGCGCCAGTTGTACAAGTAGTAGTGCAGCGAACCATCACCGATGCCAAACTTCAGATCCTTGAGGAAGCTGGTATTCTCCAGCAGATCCAAGGCATTGAACACATCGTAGCCTTTGTTGTAAGCAAGTACAAGAGCATCACTCATGAGCTGGGCCAAGGGGGTCCTGCCAGGCACTGCAAGCACAAGAAGTGACCAAGTCAAAAACTCTGTAGTCAGCTAGCAATCTGGCACGATTTGGTAAGCATGCATGTGCAGCGCAGACACAGCTATAGAACAAGGACTGTTCCAGTCCAGGCCATCAAGCAAGCAAGACCAAAAGCCTGAATACAAGCACCTCGTTGCAGCAGTCAATTGGATGAGATGTTAACGCAGACAGTTGCAGGGCAATTCTGGGCTGTCAGGCCTCAGGCTGCAGGGCTTACATACCTGTGTAGAACATGTAGGCTGCGCGCAACTCCTTGTGTTCTTCATGACCCAGTATCGAAGATGGCAGAGTGTAAAAGCTCACCATGCTGACGATGTTGCTGCTTGAGCTACCATTCTGCTCAGTGCTGCCACTACTGCTGCTAGCCTGCTGCATGCTGGTGTCTACAACGAATGTGTCTATCACCATCTCTTGTGGCAAGAACCTGCACAAAACGGCAGAGGTTGCAGTATGATGAATGTTAGATCATTTGTTGCGCTGTAGCAAAGAGACAAGATTGCATCCTCATCTGTGCCTGCCAGACAGCAAGCATCACAAACGTCTGACAATTCATGTGCACCACACATATGAAGCATCATGCTGACCTTGTACCGGAGGTTACTGCTTAGTGCTGCACTGGAATATGGATCTGTCGAGCCTTATTGTAGCACGTACCAGTGAGCTACCTCATCTTCTGAGAAGTGTTGTGTGAGTTTGAACTGCTGCAGGTAGTCGTTAAGCAGCAGCGTGACTGCAGAAACGTCCCGTGCTTCCATCGGCCTGAGCCCAGCAGTAGCAGGTGCTTCCGGCAGCTTGTACAGCTTGATGGTACGAGCCATGGTCATACGCGGCTGCACAAGTCATACGCAACACCGTTACAGCTGGGATGTACACAGCACTGTATGGTATGATAATGATATGGCAGTTTTTGTGTGACCCTGACTTTGCGTGCCCTGACAAGGGCAGCCCACGAGCCAAAGATGTGCCAGGTAACAAGCATTGTTGCTGACCAGACATCACCCGCAGAATGAGAGTGATGGTCAGTAAGCATCGATACTTGTGACCAGGCACATCCCCAGCCCAGAGTCTTGGCTCTTGTAACAGCTTCCACGATGCCATGTTTGATCATTGTTGGACTCTGAAGCATTACATGCTTAAGTAGATACTATGTAGCAAGACACCGATTAGCGCCTCGACTTACTTGCAGAGCACTGAAACCAACTTCTATAAGTTTCTTGGGCCTCAAGCTGCGGTGCCAGTACCGGCATGATGATACTGGCTTGGGAAGTACAACACCTGCTGTATATGCTGCCTGCCAGATGTCCTGCAAGTTAACTCGACGAGTGATCTCCTGCACAGCATAGCAGCAACTGGCCTGGTGTCATACGTGTGCTTCCAGGAAACATCCCAGCTATGAAAGCACGCTTCACAGTCCAAAGGTGCTGCACCAATGCGGAGCATGCTCATAACACCCATGTTTGGTGTATCTGTCATGTGCTGATGGAACATGTGACATAGGGTGCTTTGCTGCGCAAGCCAACGTGTGACAAAGTAGCTTTCTCGGCATGAAACTGTCCCCATGACTGCTGCAGGACAACTAGCTGACCAGTTGGATGCAACAGAACTGACAGGTGGAGAAGATGGTGAGTAGTACCTTGATCAGCACAGGTGCAAGGCGTTTGCTACGGAGCTTCTTGAGGACACAAAGAAAGTTGATCTCTACTGCTCTGATGGTTTGTCCGTTCGCCTGCAGGGTCGAGCATGGGAGTGAAGTATCACATCGCAGGCGTACACAAGGACAACAGTTGCAGTACACAAGCAGCTGTGGTCAGTCTGCTGTTGATGATCGCATGGCTAGGGGATGCGGGGTTGCTAGTCTGAACACTGCTTACTGCCAGGCATGCCCTGGTGCGATTTCAGGCGGCTGCTTTTCAGATGAGCTCTGAGAGTGCTGCATTGCAGGAGTACGCGGCAGTCTGCAGCACTGTCATAGCTGATTCAAACATCCATGCATCCTAGCAGGTACAGCATGCATGATGCGAAGCCCCAGGAACTGCAACAATGCCACACCAGTGTCCCTGGTGCTTTGCGACTGATCACCTGTATGTTTGATGGTATGGCACTGATGAACGCCACCAGCTTCCCACTGCTCTTGACCCGCACACCGACGTGCCAGTCCTTCCGATAGCCAGGTGGCTGCAGGGCCCACTTGAGGAAGGCTGGACTGTAGTTGAATCTGCATGCAGGTATAGAAACCATTGCCAATGTTGCTGATGACACGACTTGCTGTTTGCAAGTTGATGCTGCTGAGGATCAAAGACTTCAGGACAGCCAAAAACCCACAGGGGCAGACTGCTGCATGCGTATCTGCTTCATATGTGACACATGCCTGGCTCAGCAGACATGCGCAGTGACAACTGAATCGGCTCTGATTTTATCCCTTTGCCTAGAGCCGAACCGACAGCCCGGACTGGTGTTGCTGCAAAGTAGCATGGTGACTGTGCTGCTTGTGTGGTTACACATGCTGCAATACAGTGGTGCAATTCTACCTGAACATGGCGTCATCATCTTCTACATAGTTGTTATGCAGCAGAGTGTACACCTCCTGTGTCTCATTGTCATCATCTATGTTGCACTCGCACCAGATAAAACTGCACAGCATACACAGCAAACACGTATCTCGTCTACGTAGCTGCAGCTTCACTTAGGAAAGCACAAGTAACATGTTGCCTGGTATAAGCCACAGAGTAGCCCGCATCTGTTGATGCCGCTATTGTGTGGACCCAGGCTGAGATGATGCCTGCAGGGTAGCTTGCTTCTGCAGCCCGTGCTGATCCATGCAGGCTGCAAGCTGCACAAACACGTTGCTCGCATACTGGTGTATGCTGTGACTGGCAGCTGTTTGTCTTACCTCTCAGGTAAGGGGTAGGGGTCCTGTCTGATGTCCTGCACAGTCTTGGGGGCATCTATAGGGCCATCAGGTGCATCCTGCAACAGCACGCAATGCAAAACCAGGCTTACACGCTTCAAAGCAACGTCTCATTATGTTGCAAGCAGGCTTGGCACCACGAGAGCTGGAGTACTGCTATGCATCTGCAGTTGCATGCTGTGTGCGCTTGTACAGCACACTCACCTTGCCATCTTCAGTGAACTGCATGACCGGTTGCGTCTCCCAGAAAACATACTTGTCTTTGTTCTTTTTCTTGGGGTTGCTCATTTGCAGACTCAGCGCATCCAGCAAGCTGGCAAGGTTTCTGCCTTGCTGACTGCTGTTCTGCCCACTTGTTGAGGGGCCTGTATCTGCGCCCTCTTGGCTGGACATATCACAAGTGTTGTATTAAAGCAGTGACCAAACTGTGCTGTCTGGTGTCGGTGGGAGTAGATCGTTGAGGCGCACACCTGCAATGCTTGTTGGTGCTGCAGCGCTCAAGCAACCAAGCAACTACGTTGGCAGTCTCAACAGACGTTCGTGGTGCTGCTGTGAAGATCAAGCTCCTTCAGAGCAACCTCCACGCAACGGGTGCTCTTTGGTTTGCGAGTGTCTCGTGGCATTCCTTTGAGCGCGCTTGAAAGCGTATTGCAGCACGTCTATCGTGCGACAGCTGCAGTTGACAACCAATACACTGATATCGTAGTTCCTTGCATCCATCACCGGCACAGGTTGTCGTACGCGACATAAGGCAGTACGATTGCCCAGCTTTTTGGCAGATTCGAACTGGCCAGGATGCTTGCAGTTATTGGTAACTGCTGAAGCAGCAGTGCGCAGTCTCGCTATTGTTGTCATTGGATATATACGCCAGTTTCTTCATTGTTAGCAATGAACAATCATCACTATATCACTATACCTTGAAGCAGCAACTCTTTGATGCATGTATAACAGCACAGGCACAACAGTCTTCTATAGAATGCAGCATAGTAGTCTTCCGATGCATAGTTAGCAGCAGCCATAGACAGTACGATTGAACAGACAACGACACATGCTACTGAGAGGATGGTCTGATGCACGCCTGGTGGGACACCATGTGCCACCAGGTTGCTGGCCAGGGCACACCATAATGCAGTCCCTTACCACTGCTCAGTGTGCATATGAAACTGCATGTCACCACTGTTCAGGCAAACAGCTGTTCCGAATGCATGTGCCAGCACAACCATAAGAGTGTCAGCTGTGCTGCAGTAACCGGTAGCACACAGATAGTAGTCTTGTAGTGGTCTCAAGACTGAGCCGATGATGAGTCAGCAGCAGGTATAGACAGTGCAACGACGTGCACAACGACACACATGCCACTGAGAAGTTCGTATAGTGCCCGCCTGCAAACCATGCGTAAGCAAGGTTCCAGCTACGGCAGCCCCACTACTGCCAAGTTGCTAACAGCGCCTCAGCACCACTAAGCTGCCATGCTCATCAGATTCTCCTTCGTAACCTCACTACTGTCAAACAGCAGCACTGTGTTCCGCTCCTGCCCTGTCTGCTCATCCACACAGCGCACTGATATGTGCGCCTCGCCAAAGCTGAAGTGTGCTGTAAGGTGGTAGTAATCAGGGTCGGTGTATGAGCCAGGGGGAATGTCCACAAGCACACTGGCCACCTTGATCATGGTGTCTTCTGTAGTGTACCTGCAGTTGCAGTGAGGATCACACAAGTGGCATCTAACGACTGGTCAACCTGCTAGGCAGCAGTTTCCTTGCACTGCATTCAGTACCGTATTCTCGATGCTGTGCAGAATAGTTCATCAGCCAGGCAGTCTCAGGTGTAGCAGAGCCTGTCTATGAACTAGTCAGCTGGCCGTCAACATTGACTATCAGTTTGGCCACTGCAGATTGTGCAAACTTTTTGCAAGAACCTCATACAGCACTTTGCCTACTTACCTTGGCTGCTTTGCCAAGGACCCAAAGATGTCAAATGCCACCCTGCTCTGATTGGGGTACAGTGGCACAAACCCACGGCTCACAACTGAGCCTGTCTTCACAAGTTCATCCTTGGATACATAGCGACAGAAGCCATCGATACAGCGATATGCCAGCCTGTGTTCCAGCCAGGTCTGCGACAACAGCAGCAGACCTCGAAGTATGCCTGAGAACTGCTGTCACTGCTTGTCTGTGCATCAGTGCAGAGTCAAAAGCGCAGTCTTGCAGAATGTTTGAGCACAGCAATTGTGTAGTGCGACAGGCAGACACGTGGGATAGACTATCCATGAAGACATAATGGCGTCGCCACTGGCACATGGCATGTCTGCAGAAGTGGCACATGAGCTGTTTCCATAAGTTGCTGGAATGAATCTTGGACAAGCAGCAACCAACAGTTGTACCTTTGTCACTGGCACAAATACCTTTGAAGGAGCACCATGCCTCCACGGCACAGCGGTACGGATGCCGTATGTCATGTTGCTGCAGCGAGCAGCAATGGCTGAAGGGTACCTTGCAAACCAGACTCCACCTGCAGGTTTGATGGTGGCACCGGGTGGCAGAGAGGGGAGGTTTGGTCCAGGCAACTTTCAACCAGAGCAAGGAGCACATGAGATTATGCTCACTGCCCTGATGCCACATGCTGGCTTCAGCTTGGCCAAGAGCACGGTGCTACTTAGCAACCATGGACTACAGTAATTCAGAGCATGCTGACTAGTAGCTGCTGGGATACAGCTTGAGTATGCACTCATGCAGCTCGCTCAGGTAACGTACCTTCCAGCACAGCACTCCTGCTGTACATGGGAGTTACCACTGCTCTGCCAGGGACCTCCAGTGATGCTCTCAGACTCCTCATGGCATATCTGCTGCTGCTGAAGCCACCCACCAGTACAATGATGTCAGCACCAGCTGCACGAGCTAGCATCTGAAGAGCCCTTGTGGCAACGTTGTCCAGACTGGGCTTGAAGAAACTGCTCATGGTGGCTTGAGGCATCAGCAGCCTGCTCAGGGTGGACACACCAAGCAGTGAATAGTATGACGCACAGCAGCCAGTGGATGGCATAGTGGCATCTGTAAGGGTGTTTTCAGGGGTGCAGCACCTGACAGAAGTGCTTGGGTGTGTGGCTACTTCTGCAGGAAACTTGAATCAAGTCATGCAGTATCACACTAGTGTTGCAGCATTACTAATCCCGGGGATGCTGGTGCCGCCTCAGGCCAGGCTCATTCAATTGGGCCAATTCTCAAGGTGTGCCGTTCAAGCTTCATCTTGCTCACCTGGCATGCATGAATGTATAGGATGCATGCATACAACACAGGGACACATCATGCAACCTCGGCATCAGCAGCCATGTGCATGCTCTCAAGTCACAACTACCTACTTGTCTGCTTGCCCTGTCGCCTCCAGTTTGGCTCTTGCCTCATCAGAAATGCTCCATACCAGGGAATATGGAAGAGAGACCTGCGGGAAAAGGAGCCGGCCCTCAAGTTTATCTGGTCATCACAGCATGCTACGAGTTTGACAGTCACATGCCAGGCAAGTCATATTGTACAAGTGTGATGAGTGACTGGATACCGATACTGCAGAATTTGGGGTCGGTGGTTCTGCCGCGCCCGATACCCATGCAAAAGTCCTCAGGGAGTCCTCAGTGAACCAATCTGTCAAGCTGAATATATAAACAGCTGCACGGTGCTGACAGCATTTCCACAAGTGTCACCAGTTGATGCATTGTATGTACACTGGACATGTTCGGCAGTGAGCAACCCCAACAGCCGGTGAGCTCACTAAGTGCAACAGCTTACTTGTGTGGTTGAGTTTGAGCTTGTGGTATCATAAGCGCACTTGCAAGTCTCCCAATCATTGTACACAAGGTCCTGCAAGAAACAAAACAGCCAAGTGCCGCTCTTTGATCCGACTGTGAAGTTCACGGTCACAGACAGTTTGTAACCGCCAAACTGTGAGCGGAAAAGCCAACAGCAGCACCGTGTCAGTAGACTATGCTTTGTAGGAGCAGCACTACACCCGGCTAGGTTCTGACAGTCATGTATCAGGTTTGCCTGGCCTGGGCTATTTCCGCACAAAATGGAGCTGCATGTATCCAGCTATAGCATCGAGACTGACCTGCCAGTCTTCAGCATTCTTGACATCATCTGCCCATTCTTTGTACGATTCATCACCCAGATACTTAGCCAGGTGAGTCAAGAAGCGCTTGTCAACACGTGTAGCACCCTGCAACCAGAGCATGTCATGCATGCAGTTGGGCAATACAGCCAACCCTGCAACTGCATGACTGATTGAAACACGGTGCACATACAGCTGTAGTGATGCCATCACCATGATTGTGATGCCGCCACTGCTGTGGTGTGGCTGGCCATTCTATTTAGTGGCTGTGGGGTATTCTACACTCAAGGACAGCATTCTCATGCTGGTCATGGCACAGTGTGTAGTACTCCTACACATCATGGGCACAGTACATCAGCACCAATCCTCATACCTCAGGCAGGCACTCTCTGTGTGTGACCTCACTCAAAGCCATCTCCTGGCCCATCACACTGTCAACCCGGTGGATGGTCATGTCTACCGTCCCACCACCCATGTCAATGATCATGAACTTGCCACCTGCAAGTAACAGATGCCGTCGGTAAACGCACGCTTCAGACCATCGACTTCCTGACAATGTGGTGACAAGAAGCTTTTGGCAACAGCCAACCAACTTAGTACCTGCAGCAAACTATGCTGAGATGACATCTGCAGGCTGGGGAGGTCAGCATTAGTTGCCGTCCCACACACAATCAAGAACATCTTACATCTGCAATTGGCTGACCAAGTGCTCCAAGCTCCCAAGTATACTGAGCAATTACATGAGAGCCTACCCGTGTTGAGTCCCAGCAGGTCTTTGCGCTGTTGAGCCGCCAATGCAGCAGCCTCTGGTTCAGTGGCCAGCTTCAAGGCAGGTGACTGCAGGCTGGGGATGATGCCGGCATCCATGGCTGCTTCACGCATGATGGTCATGGAGTGCTGAGATAGACCAGCAGGGACAGTTAGGCACCAGCGGACCGCAGAGGGACGGTACCTGAGTCAAACAGAAGCAAGCATTGTCACTTCCAGGATGATGATTGCACAAATGCACTGACAATGCACCACTAGCATAAAATTTACTGTAATATTTCTGCAAGGTCTCAATGCTGACATCGTCTTCTGGGTTTGCACTACGTATACGCTGTGTACTGCCTTCACTATACCCTCAACATACCATACTCTCCAACAGTGTTTCAGGCTTAGTACCCAGGTGCGTTGTGGGCAACTGTCAACTCAACCATAAGATGGACAGGTATTAGATACGCCGTATGTTTTGTGTCTGTCAGGCAAGGCGAGCCACAATCATATGTGTGCCTACCTGTTGCCATAGTGAGCCTCCAATGTGCTGTTGACGAGAGTCAGGAGACAGCTCAGGTAGTCAGCAATGAGCTTCCTGCAGCAGTAACAAGCAGCAAAGACCACACGGCCCAGATCGGAATGTCAACAACGTGATGAACAACCAGCAAATCGGCAACTGTCAAAACCATCTCAATCAGTAGTACAGGCCCCAGGTGAATATCCAGCATGTCAAATATACATGTGTGGTGTCATGGAGAATTATTCGGCTGCCAGCAATATGGCTGGTGTGCCTGTGAAGGTCATATCTGCATCTTGGATATGCAAGCCTTGCTCTGAGAGCAGCGGGGTGAGCTCAAAGATTTGCCATATGCAGCACAACATCGAGTCAACATACAATGTGACAAACCTGATGGTCAGTCCAGCTGGCAGCTGTGGTAAGCCCTGAAATTCTTCAGGCATGAGATACAACTTGAAGCTCTCAAGCAAAATGAAGTTTACCCTCTCTGTCTCAGGAAGATCTGTGTACATGGATATGGCTTCCCAGCCCCATGCCTGGGGTTTGGCCAGATTTGAACGCTTGTAAAGAAGCGCTGTGCGGGTTTTCGGTGCCGGGCTTCCCCGCTGACCGGGCCAGTACTCGAACGTTCTGACAGCGGAATCGCTGTCGGACGCAGACGAGTAGGCAAAACCACTGCCATGTGTACCAAAGTCTATGGCGATGAAGTACTTATACGAGCCGATACCGATTTGACTCATGGCGGACTCCGTTAAGTCAGCTTCCGACGTTGCAGATTTCCGGCTGGGTGCTGGTGGGTCGGTCACCTGTAGCAAAGAAAGCATCGGATACTCCTGTAAACTGTTTGCATGATACCAGTGTACATATGAATGCATGCGTGCAGGCTGGGAATGCGCTGCTCACAACACCGGCCGTGAGCTAGGCTATGGATCTTGTCCCAAACCCAGTGGCAGTCAATGGCCCTCAATCACGTATTGCATTGTGTGCCGATGCATGCACCGTCAGCACAAAGGTAATATCGAGCTTTGCAGAAAAGTAGTGGCGTACCTCGAGCGGTGACTAGCAGCCGGGCTTAAGCGGGTCAGCTGTGGCAAAGGGTAAGGAGTCAGAGGATGTGATGTTATCTTTGAAGTGTGCCCAGTCACTCAATGATGTGACCGAGTGATGTGTCCTGAGTGCAACCACGCAGAATGAGGCAGTCGAGATATATATGCTCAGTGTCAACCGCAGCCCCTCCGACACTGGCGTCCGGCGGAGATCTATCCGTGCCGTGCAAGGCAAGGGTAACCAGAAAAGTAGGTTCCGACGCCAACGACTTGTCACCACGTGTCACCAGCTGCGCACTCTTTGAAGTCTGCACGTAGAATTCACAGTGCACTATACATCGGCGGTCACACCAAGCGTGTACAGGTCGTCTAAACACACGCATGAGCTCTGCCGCTGGCAATGCTACACTCCTTCGTCAACTTGGTGCGCCGACTGCAACCGCAGAATCTTGAGGCTTCACACGCACAAGACACCTTTCTAGACGGTGAGCTGGGTGCTTTCTCGACAGCCACCCCTCATCGGCTTGGCGAAGGAATGACACACATCTCCGGTGACAGTCTGAGCTCTGGTACACCCAAACGCGGACCGTCTATGGGCAGTAGCAGCAGCACCGATCGTGGGCCAAAGACCATCGCTGGTGGCGACTTGTACCCTCGACATGATGCCGTTCATCCAGCAATGCAACAACTGTAAGTTTGCTCATGTCCTCTGTCAGAGAACGAAGAATTACGCTTGGAGAGAAAGTCTGTGCACATGTAGTACACATTGCATGAGCTGCAGAGGCCGACAGGTCCTCTGTCCTGCAGTATTGCAACTTATGTCTGGCATTGCTCAGCACTCGCTTAGATTGCAACAAGGAGTCCTCGAGAAGCTTAGCTTCTTATTACAGCGCCCACCAGTACGTTACACGTTATACAGGACGCTACTGGGCTCATTGCCTTATGAGTCTGTAAGCAGTGCGCTGTCGGTGTGTTTCTTTGCTGTTGCTTGGGCACTCTTTGCAGTTCAGGTCACCCTATCATGCAGTCCACACAAGCGGATGATGATCTTGATGTCACTTCTAATGCCAATGATGATGTACTTGATATGTCCTCCCTGACTCGGGACACAGAGCAGTTCTTTCTGCAGCAGTTTTCAAGAATCGTTGAAGAGGGTAAGGTGCAGCTGCCTGCCATGATAAGGAAGGCAGCAAGTCAAAGGACTCAAGGTAGAAAGGCAGCACGTGATGAGGCTCTGCAGCAGGTAAGCCATGGCACATGGGTCGCACAGTGATTTGACCTATCTTGTCGTGTTGGTACTCATCACTGACCGTCACATGATGTGGATTGGTAACATGCACATCTAGTGCAGAGCAGAGCTGTACTACTGACCAGTCTCTCGAAACGAAGCTCAAATTGATGGCGTCTGCAGAGGTCCTAGCAAGTTATCCTGGCCCAGAATAAGTGTCTAAACGTGTCATCTGCCTCCTGTATGCAGGCCAGGACTGAAGCTGAGGCCAAACAGAAGGAGCTTGCAAGATCCTTCCAGAAGCAGTTGCAGCAGAAGGAAGCAGAACTGCAGTCTATCAACAAGAAGTTGATGAACTGTTCAGGCCAATGCTCATCCCTGCAAGCAGCACTGAACAACAAGATGGAGCACCTTGCTGCTGTGGAAGCTCAGATGGTTGTGAAGAACAAGGAATGTGGCATGCTGCATGAAGCACTGGACGAGAAAGACTTTGAGCTTGAAAGTGTCAAAAGCAAGGGCAAAGAGCTGTTGACATTTCAAGGTCAGCCTGGACATGTCGGTCCAACCTGCAGAGCCTCTTCCACTCATCGGAGGCTGCAATAAGTGTCTATTATATGTCGCAGTGCTGCTGGCAAGTGATGCTTGAGCAGATATCTGCTATCGCTTACCAATAGTATGGTGCTACCGAACAGCTTTGGCAATCCTTGTTACCTGCACATGTAAGAGTAGCTGTCGTACCTCAGGATTGCAGCATGCCACAGAGCTCCCGGAACCATCCAACAGCTCCTGCAACCATCCAACAGTGGCTGTGGAAGCTGCACAAGCAGCAGTCCCTCCAGCTTGGCAGTCTATCTCAACACGTGTCATGATGATCAGCTGAAGTTGACATAGAATGACCCTGCAGTGCATCATGTGTTGTTCTGTGCCCTGCAGGCCTGACCACCCCAGCGGCAGATGTTTCCAGCCTCAAAGTGGCGCTGAGAGATCTCAGCGAGCAACTGCAGAAGTTTGCTGAAGTGACACATGGAAGAAAGTTTGCATCTCCTTGGGTGCCTCACCTTATTGACATTCAGGGAATGAAACAACAGCAACAGGGCCTGAGTCAGCTATCAACCTGTGGCATCAAGCACACCGCGCTTCTGGTCCTAGCTGCAGTTGTGTTTGGCAACTTTGAATGCAAGAACAGCTTCTACCATTCAGATCTGGCTGTCATGGCTGGTAGCTGTGTAGGTGACCAGGAGTGTACTGTCCTACAGCTGCAGCTTGAACAAAAGGTGGCCAACCACTGGCTGCAATCTTTTCATCCATGGTCAGCCAACAACAGCTTCAGCAGCTCCATCAGCAGCAGCACAAGTGCAGACACCGCAGCTTTGGACAACTACACAGGGCTCTTCATGTCCACGCTGATGACCGGTGAGACGATGAAGTGGAACCAGTCAGTTGACCCTACAGAGGTACTCACACCTGCAGCTAGAAGACTAGTAGCAGCCGCAATCAGAGTCCAGGTCATCGCTGCTGCCATGCACACTCGGCTGATCAGAATCTGTGTGCCTGGCTGGCGTCCAAGTTGGTGCCCAGGTGCAACTCAGGGACAGCATTCAGCAGCTCGCAGTGATGCAGCAGCACCTCACAGTTGGGCTAGCTGGCCTGGAGTAGTACCCCTCAACAAGGACCTCATGCAGCCAGGTGTTAGACTACTTGCCTCCCAAGCCCGGGGAGTGTTTGACAGGGACTGTCCTGATGTTGCAGTTGTGTTCTGTCAGGAACCAGCAGTAGTGCAAGTTGCTGAGAGGGTCGGAGACCTTTGTGAGTCTGAGGGTACAAGGCAGCAGCACAGTGGTCCAAGGAGTCCATATAAAGTGTTGATCAAGGCTAGGATGGCTGTTGCCGCACGATGAATGCATCAGTATTGTTGGGGTTCGTTTCTTTCATCTCTGACAGCACGGAGACCTCCGGCTGCAGGCTGCAGCCCTCCAAGAGGCTGATGATGCACCTTGATTCGCATACTATGACTGAGTCATTGTAGTAGTGTTGATGTGATTGACAGAGCGACTCACATAAGTCATGTGTTACTTATGATATGTTACATATAATATGTAGCTTTGTGTGATGATAACTCTAAACGTCAAAGCCTGATGCCCATGACATAACATCAACCTAGACCGATGTCATTATTGGTTTGACTTTATGTCTGAAATGCATCTTGGTGTCAGACTCAGTCAGATGACTGCAATACATGGCGTTGTGTCTCTTGGAGTTGGCAATGGTCACAGTCCCCTGTTGCAGCATAAGGCTGGCATCTTGCATACAGTGTTGCTGAATCAGTGTGCATCTGCACCAAATCAACCATCGTAACAGGTCGAAAAGGAGGGATGTGCAAGTGGTGGTGATTCCATGATTCATTTTCAGAAGTATAGCGAATCAATACAACCTCGGATGAGTCGCAACCAAGGTGCATTGACAATGAGACGGAGACTCTTGGGGCTAAAGCAACAATGCTATGTATCAACGGATGGAGGCTAAACCCACAAAAACTGGAATGACACCGCTTAGGTAATAAGCAGCTGCATGTCATGGTAGTTCGGCAACGCCATGAACGATGTAACACGAAGACGCGCTCGAAGAAGCTTTATGTCAGCCATCACATGATCTTGAAGTCCCGGTCTCTGCCTGACGTGCACGAGCGCAGACTACTCCCCTGGTGCACGCGGCGCCGGTGGTATCATGCCGCTGTGTGACAGGGCGCTAGTGCGCGTCTGATAAATCACGGGTCTACATCCGGTGGGCTCATCGCTAGACACCTACAGTCAAGCACCGCCGCTGGCTCTGCAACCCAGCAATATCCTCCAGGCTGTACGCGGTCGGTCGGTCCGTCAGCAAGTGCCAGTGTTCTGTCCGCGGACCGGTCAGCCGGCAGCACTCAACCTACATGCTTACTTCGCAAACCATGGTAAGTAGGTTGGACCAGTAGCTACTCTTGGGAGCTGTTGCGTGGCAAACGCCTGGTAGTGCTTCAGGAGGCTTGACAGGTAGGCTCTGCCTGAGCCATGCAGTCATCACTGAAGGCTGCTGCAGCTGCTTAGTGCCGCATCTTGCACCACCTGCCGCTGCAGAGCAACCCTAGCCACGAGTGCCGCGCAAAGACCTCCCAACCTGACCTGCTAAGCTTGCTTAGCAGGCTGTACCGTACATCGGATGAACTTGGGTCACCCTCAGGCTCGGAGTCAGATCCCACTGTCAACCTTTTGCCCCACATAGCTTCTGACCACTTACACTCAAGCTGCTTTGGAGACTACTTGGGAGACTACTTAGCCTTATACTGGCTAGCTTGTTGTTGCTGACCACTGCATATCTTGTTACAATTGTCTTAACAGCTTCTGGCATGCGCTTTGAGCAATGTGATTGAGGATCTTGGGTGGTATCGGTGACTCACTGAGTCACATGATGGTATTGTTCACTCTGAGTCTACTGTAGTACCCATACTGAGCTGTACAACACTACACATGCAACAGCTTTTGTGCTAGGACCCTTTGAATATTGCAGCAGCTGAGGTGGGAGTTGCACTTTCAGGCTGAACACGGTGCCTTGACCAATTACAACAAAAGAAGGGTGTTAAGCGGTGTCACCAATAAAACGGTTCTATTATGTCCACAAGTAGCCACAGAAGCTCTCTGTGGCTACTAGGTTTGTGACAAGTCCGGCGGTTGTACTGTCAGTAAGACACCTGTCTCACCATGTCGGGCACTAACCCAACCCCACCCAAGGTGCAGTGACTCAAGCACAGCTTTATGTTGCCATCAACAAATGCAAGGAAACAGTTTGGTCACATCTTGCAATGACCAGTACTGAAGTGTCATGGATTGCCTAAGCAGACTGATGAACTTCATGGCACAGGAAGGTGATGGAAGTTCACCAACACAGACTAGCCTTACTCCGGCTGGTTCATGACTTATTAGCCCAAGTACTTGAAGTATGCTGCCAACAAACGTATGTGGTGACCACATGAGGAACGACTGCAGGCACAGCGTGCAATCAGAGGACTTCGCCCACAGTATCATCTTCAAAACACCCAACTCCAAGCACACAGCATATCATCGGACAGGCGCTCAACCGCTGCCGACACTGCTGCTTTTCCTGAAGGATGTGAGGGCACTTCCCCACTCCAACAGACTGCTGCGCCTGCCATCGTTAGAGCTGCCACGCCACCTGCTGCTGACCTTGTTAGCTATATCACTGCTTGTAGTATCAGTCACGTCGCTGATGACTAATGCCTTCTTACACCAACTGGCAAGTTTGCTGGAGTATGTGCGAATGCCCTCAGGCTTGACCACTCCCAGCTGCGCATGTTTACTACCAGTAATAGTTTCAACCAGTACAACATCACATTTGGCATCTAGATAAGTCATGTCCAGCTCACTACTACTGCATGCATCCTGGCCAGCAGGCTCCACCCGTGACTCTGCAATTAGAGGCTCAGTGTTTTCCAGTGCCATCTCTCCCAATGGGCCGCTCCGTTCGGTGCGGGCTACCACATTGTCATCTGCTGGCTGCTGAGCAGGCTGCAGGTTTACAGCAGTGATCAAGCACTTGACATAGCTGTCAGGAAGAACCTTTATCTCCACAATAACGCCATCTGCCCCGTCCAACTGCTGTTGTAAGTGCTCCACTTGCTGCTGCAGTTTTTGACGCTGGCAGATGAGGTCACTCCTGTTGGCCCTCATGACTTCTTGCTCAGTGGCCTGGTACAGGGTCAGACGCTGGCAGATGAGGTCACTCCTGTTGGCCCTCATGACTTCTTGCTCAGTGGCCTGGTACAGGGTCAGGTTGTCAATACCAGACTGGAGTTTATCTTGATCTGCTTGGAGGTTGTTGATGCTCCTGGAGAGCTTCTGCAAGCACAACAACAAATTGATGTAAGCCTCTGAAGAACAGTTGCTGATGTAGCACTCGCTGCTGTACGCTTTTATGGCATGAAGCTACCACTCAGAGCCCAAGTTTGAGCCTGAGCCTGACAGCTAGCAAACAGGCCCGGTAAGATGCAGGCTCGGTGGCTCCTAGTCATAACGACGAGGCCTTACCCTGATTTTTCTGCCACCAAGCACTGGCAGGCATCCACAAGCTGGCAGCCTGTGAGCTGTCCTAGGCTTGCTGCTTGAAGTTGAAAGCCCTATCTTGTTGAAGATACCGCCGATGAATGTCATCTTGAGCTGCATACTGCACACCTACGGCAAATGAAGCAGAAGTTCGCGTCAGTCGGCGCAATGTCTTGCAATTGCAGGGGCGGACAACTACGCGATGAGGCTGCGACACGATCCTTGTGCCAAGAGGCCTGCCATGACATGCACACAAGCAATTATCACAATCGAACACGATGCCTGCTGCAGACGCTGTCAACCTTTCGTCAGGCAAACATGGTTTGGCTGCCGACAGCACTGGATACAGTCCGGAGGCAGATAGGTGCTTCAGGGGATTACATAGTAGTATCCGGATGGATTCTCACCTACTCTATACTTCTAGCGGCTATAGAAGACTTTCTGTTCTGGTGGACGGCTGCGAGTTACACAGTCGCACTCTGCTGTATATCAGTTGCTACTGTCGGGACTGCGTATCAAAGGTTTCGAAACGAAGGCTGTAGACTCTGGTTGTATGTGCAAGGCAGTGACACCGCCATATATCTGCAGAGGGAGGTTGAAGTTAAAGAGACCGGAATGACAAAGCTTGGCTAAGCAGCAGCCACGTGCCTGAGAGCTGCGGCAACTGCCAAGCCGGATGTAACACGAAAAGGTCAGATAGGTTACTGCGAAACCAGGTGCTGAGAAAGGCTTGGCTACAAGCTCGGCAAGCCAAACAGCAGGCACTTCTCTCAAACAACACCCAGGTCGGGCCCGACCTCTGCCTGACGTGCGCGTTCCAAGACTGCTTCGCAGTGCACACGGCGGGGATCATGACCTGCAGCGACGGGGCGAAGATGCTGACATGAAGCTACAGAATGCACAACACCTTTGGTATGGCAAAAGGCTCCTGACTCATTGTTACTACTACTACTACTACTACTACTACTACTACTACAAGTTACCCTTTAGGGTTTCCACCCGTAAGGAGCCAGCTGATGGCTCATGGGGGCAAAAGAACAAAACATGAGTTCCAGATTCAAT
>JARWLF010000401.1:0-17018 GCA_029853055.1 Scenedesmus sp. KT-U
GGAGCCGCACAGCAGGATCACCTCGTACTTTCAGCGCAACAAGTGAACTTTCAGCATGCATGCGTCACCGGCAACACTATGGAAGCACAGCAAGGTGGTGCTCATCGACAGTTTAGCTATCTTTGTAACAGCGGCATGCTGCGACACCACCACAAATGTGCAGCGCATATTGCTGTCTTCTATACTCTGGGATCTTTGCTGTACGTGGGGTTCACTTCCATCAGCAGACGTGTGCTGGGTGGTGCTGTGTATCATCAGGGTATACCATCCATAGTATGAAAGAAAGGGGATGTTGAATGCAGCAATTGATGGCATGTATGGTCACTGTCATCACTGCCAGATGCTCTACTCAGGCTGAATAACACCATATTCGCAAGATCAGCCTGAAAGGCAGGTGAGCAGCAGTGCCACTGCAGGCTGATGTACTTGGTTTCGACGGTCGGTCCCGACAGTTCGCAAAGCAGCGGCTGCCAATCAGGACAGTGTCCTCAGGGTCTACTAGTAGCTTCTACCTTGCTTTTTTAACAACCGGTTACATGGTTGTCTGCTGCATAATTTATGGCCCAGAACTCATGCACCATAACTCATGCCTTGATGACCAGGACATGAAGGCAGCATTTGTGCCATGAAAGGTACATGTAGTCATGACAGCTTGTGAGTATCTCAAACACTGCAGACAAGCACAGCTAACACTACAACCTCACTGAGCTCAAGCAGCCTTGAGCTCAGGCTGCTGTAACCAGAATCATGGTCAACTTGGACAGATAGCCGTGTGGATGATGAGCAAACAACGGTAACAGCATGGAGCCCCACCAACTACTTGCGCTTGGTTTCTTGACAGCAACAAATGACGGTGATTTTGATAAAGCTGATGATGCCATTGAAAATGTTACACAGAGAATTTCCCCCTAACGAGTTGGCAATGCCAGTCACTATATTGCTCTGATTTCAGGTAGCAAAAGTAAACCCAATGACTATAACATGCGCTGTCACGGCTAGAGCCATACTTTCGAGCGTACACTATACACTGGATTGTGGGGCCCACCATCCAGCCACACGCGACCAGAGGGTGTTGTGCCAGTGGAGATATCACACCCAATGGAGCAGTCGCCATAGTGTTCACAGTGGCACAGTACAAGCAAGGCATGACAAAGAAACACCATTGTGATGATCATATACATGCGTAGAAGCAACAAAGCATGCAAATAAGTTTGAAAGGACACACAGACAACATGATCTCTGCAGGTCAGTAGGCCTGTGGTCCCTCTTGCTGCAAGCTCAAGACTTGGGCTCACAGCCTTCGCTGACAAGCACTACACAGCGATGAGCTGCACCACTGCAAAGGACAGCCTGTAGCTAGTAGCGACTGCCAACATGGTGCTACAGTCATCTCCTTGTGCAGGAACGAGAGTGATCAATGAAAGATGCATGCAGAGCGCACCTGATGCACTTATACAGAAAGGAACTGTGGCTATGATTACACCAGCACAGACAGGGCACGCACAGGGGGATGCTCATAGCACTGTCACAACACACCAGAGCAACACCACCAGTTGTTGTGATATCCAGCGACAACCAACTGTTCTCAGTCAGTGGTCAGCAGTAACATACGAAAACAAAATAAGGAGCAGGCCGTTCTGAGCAATTGTGCGTGCAATCCCGACAATAGCAGTAGTAGAGCAAGGAATCATTATAAGCAGCATACCTGGGTACAAGACCTGATGGACACAACGAGAAAATCTGAATGCAGCAAGGGTTGCAGACTCGACACACCTGAAGTCCGGCTGTGCAACATACCCAGCCTGTGCAAACAAATGACGGACAACAATTGATCTACAATTGATCCATATATGCAAGTCAACGACAGCAGAGGCCAACTCCTCACCTTATTATTGCTAGATGTATATCGAGTTGCCATTCCTCCACCCGCCACAGGCAGTGAGGGTATACAAGACTGCAACGAGAGTGGGTCTAGCAATGTTGATTTGACAGACTTGAATCAGACCAGCCTTCCAGCAATCTCATGCACGCATATCAGCAGCCTTGACGACTCACAACATGTGTCTTGTGTTGTCTTGTACTGATGGCAGGTTGTAGAGCTGGTGTGATGGGTGCTGTTCACAGGGATCAGCCAGGCAACGGGTCCCCGTCCGTCTGCCAGATGTTGACGAGTAGAATAAGTGCAACCTCATGAACCCGTCTCAGCTGTTCGGCTACCCTATTGCCAGCTGGAAACCTGTCATGACAGGGACAGCTTGTGCCGCTTCACATGCCAGATACATCCCCGCTTTACAACAAAGCTGACGGCAATCCACAAGGCCATCAATGCAACAAACAACAATAACACGACTGCAAACAGAATGCCTATAACTATGACGAGCAGCTGCCCCAGGGGTGGTGTACTGACACATGAACCCATCGGATAACCTGATGCAGTATTAAGGAGACTTATGGAACCAGCCCCTGTGACATACCCTAAAGCTAGTTGCGGTGCCCCCAACGTGCGCACTAGTACGGAATCCAATACAACACCTCCTGCAAAGAACAGCCAGGCCAGCAGGAACACCACAGGGGCACCTGCGAACGTCAATCAACATGGCCATGTTCCTGATGCAGTAAGGGAGTGTGTCCTGCAAGCACGCAATACACACGAGGCATGTCTCTTTGAGCTCATTGCACAGACCGTGGTCGCAGGCACACCCACAATCCTGCCGTCACCAGAGAAGGACAGATGCAAGACAGCGATCACGTGCTCGCACTCCAGTTACAACCTGCAACACAGGAAGGAATATACCATCTCCTATGAACCCCCTATACCTTTATAGGTGACCTCTCTGTTGGCTGACTTGCATGATGAAAGTGCAGCAGCAACCAGCTTAAAGGGTCTCCAAGCCTCACTGAAGAAGAGCCTAAGGTTCGTCATGAACTCCTCCTGCACATTCGCGCCTGCAATGGCAGAGCAGCAAAAGCAGCAGATACGCAAGCTGCTCACGTCAGCAGAGTCGCCACAGCAGTAACTGATGAACACTTCATGATGGAACATCGTGCACGACCGCTGCGAGATACTCTGAAACTCCTTACAGCCAAATAAGCCTTTTCACGCTAAAAGCAAGCTGCATGAGGAGAGGGTCGACAACGCTTCTCACTTGCTGTGCTGTGTAGAATTATGCCAGAGGGACACCCTGCCATACCTTCTGCTCCCGCTGCTCCTGCTCCACCTCCTGCTGCTCACCATGTGACAGTGATACAAGCAGACCGCAACAGAACGCGATCAACTCAATGACAGATGTGCAGAAGGGTAGATCTGTGAGGCTCATGTGTCTGCTTGGTAGGACACAAGCACTAATGCTGGGGATGCAACATACACCCGCAGGCTTGCATGATAGTGTTGGCATGCCTGCTGCATGGTCAATTGATCAGCACAATGAGGGAGCACAAGACAGGCCGGGCCTCTGCAATGAGCCACTGACCCATTTGTTGTGGTGAAATTGGTGCCCACAACATTTGCTGCACATGGCCGTCCCGGTCAAAGCGGCTCAAGACCCACACGTTAGCCTCGTGCGTGTATACATGGTTTTTCATAGACCTCCAAGAAGCGCCAAGGCCAAGGATCCAAGGATCAACGGATACACCGATGCATACCTTGGGCCTGCATCAGCAGCACCTTTTCCTCCCTCAACGCCACCCTCTCTCGTCTGGAAAGGTCATCTTCCTTTCCTTCTAGCTGCCGAATCTGGCCTTCTAGCTCTGTAAGGCGCTCCTCAACTCTGGCAAACGCGTTCGGCATGACGCTGCAAACCTCAAGCTTGACAGTAACAAGAATTGCGTATCTTGTAACACACTTTACAGCATAAGGTGCAACATAGAACAATGCATAAACAGGATCCTTGTGATACTCTGTCAGCAGTGACGCCCTCACGATGCAGGGGATGCAGCACAGAAGAAGGACAGGATAAGGCTCACAGTCACTGCTTTGGAAAGCTGCAACAACATACTACATGTTCCTTTACGGACCCGGGATCTGTGCGCTCGGTCTGTTAAACTTGGCATGAGAGCCCTTCCGTACCTGTATCATTTCGCATGCAAGCTCAATAGACTGTACAGGCAGTCTATCAACCCCAGAAGTATGCATTACAACCAGGAGATGCTGCAAGCCACCCTTGAAAGGGTGTTACGGGGGCAACTGGGCGGGTGCATGCTGTACTTGCAATGCAAGTCTTGCATGCATCTGACACACCCGCTAGCTGCTTGTAACTGGTTGCCCGAACAACTTGACACTACCTTGGTCAGGGAAGCAACATGCAATGCAAAGCAGCTATAGGCCCATGCAAGGTATGCTCTACCACAAGGTAAGAACCCATGCATGACTGCTGTACAAGTCCACCAGCGCAAGCCAGCTTGCAGTACTCAAGGTGACTCGATGCCAAGCGTCAGGCTTTCTTGAGGACATAATGGAGTACTTTCCTGCGTTGTGAGGAGCTTGTAGGAATGGTGTCTGACCGACAAGTCGGCAAAGCACCGCGTGTATGACTGGCACTCCCGGGCCGCGAGGCAGCGTAGGATGGTCCATGGTGTTCCAGTACTATACGACTCAAAACAACTCCAGGCAAATGAGCAAGTGAGTGAAAGGAAATTATATCGTCGTTGCAGACTCCTGTGAACGCTTGCAAGCGATACATCTGAAAAAGGCACCGGGCAATACCAGACGAGGGTGAAATCTTCAAGGAGAGTAGTCAAGCCGCACTAAATTAGACATACAGTTTACTTCAATCTTATATAAGCAGTCTAGGACTTGCTCTGGTCTGCATTCGGAGTACGCACTAGTTAAAGGTGGGACCAAATCAAAGGTGCCCAGTAAAAGCTCATAGCTCTCCATCAGTGATACAAGAGCTTTAGGTGTACGCTGTCTTTTTTGACCAGGGTGATAGCACTGTTGAGCGTGCCGTGTGGTGCTCAAGCGGGTGTGCAATCGCACGCACTGTGCTGTACAGGACGAAGGTCTTCGACCGTGGCTGTTAGCCAGTTATGCTGGTTTCTTTAGATCATAGCACATAGTATATTTGAGATATAGCACGACAGTAGCGATGTATGTTGCTGATTTGCTTGCAGTCGCTCCTTAAACCTGCAGTGCAGCTCAGCTTGACCCTTGTATCAGTCAGGCTGGAGTGCCTTTGTCTGTCAGCAGCTTATACGGCTGGCAACCCTAATCATGGCGGCTGCAAAGCACATACCCCTTCTGTTACTGCTAGTTAGCAGCGCTCAGGTTGCGAAGGTGGCTGCAAGGTGTGTGCACTGAAGCTGCAGGCCCTGCAGTGCAGGATTGGGTTGTATCTCAGCAAAGACAGCGCATTGTAGTTTTTGGATTTGCATTATCTTGTTCCAGTCCGCACCAGCACACCCACACAACCTTGCAAGACCACTGTACACAAGGACGCTTCCCTGCGCTGCTGCACATGTGCATCATGTCAGTGACAAGCTCTAGTTGACATCCTGCACAGCACGGAAACCAACACATTTTTATCTCGTCAGTATTGCTGGCCCAGCCTGTCTGCTGCTGTACACACCTGCAGGCCGGCTACCGAGCTCAGCAACTCCTTCATCATTACATCTTACCAAGACCTGGAACCCCAACAGATCAACGGCCGCTGGCAAACACCTTGTCAGTATGCCGTCTCCCGTGCTCGCAGTATTGGCGGCAAGCACTTCTCTATCGTAGTAACAGCATACTGGGTTGGGGGCCCTAACCATGTTGAGCATTGGGCGTTCAAAGATGTTAGTAACAGGTTCAGGGAAGGGTTTGGATATGACAGGGCCACTACTGCAGGGATCTCGAGGTGGAAGAAAGATCTGCAGGTGCGATGTTGGGCTTGCAGCTCTGCTGAACCACAGCTGAACTGTCTATGCCTAAGGCCTTGACTGCTGTTTCTGTATGCTGTTGGGCCTGCAAATTGGCTACAGGCAGTACAATAAGGACTCCAGCTCATAAAGCTTGTCTATTTCCAGAGGACATGCAGTTGTCTGCACAACACTGCTTCTGTATCTGCATGCAGACTTGCTTCCGTGCGGCAGTACTGGCTGGCTTCACTGGTATTCAAATCCTCAACCACGTTGATGATGCATCAAGCGCACACATCTGGCGGAACCTGATAGACTTTGATCCGTTGGTCAAGTTTGGCGGGTTCTCATATGAAGATGTTGTGGTGCGACCTGCAGCTGATGCCATCAGGACGGTGGCTAGACCATCAACCAAGGTATGTGTTGAACAACTTGCAGCAGCGGCTGCTGTTTAGAGTAAGCTCCATCAAGCGCCGGCTGAACATTGAGTCGCGTTCCATGTATGAGATGGTCGACTACATGCTGCATTTGCAACCTCGACTCGTCGATGCAAAATCACCGGCAGCTCTAATGATAGCAGATCCGCTCAGCATGGTTGCAATTGTACTCCATGGCTATACCACCTACCGCTGTTCTGCTGTGCTGCTGTTACAGCACCAGTGGTGTGCTGAACTGGTGTAGTGCCATACTTATGTAGTCTGTACTGCATGGTTCAGGTTTGGTTCATGGTTGCCGGTGAAATGGGTCGCAGCATCTTCAGACACCCCAACTCCTACATGAAGCTCTTATCAAAGTACCGGGGAACATTGGCTCGTGGCAAAGTCCGTGCAAACATCAAACTTGGGCTGGCTTTGCATTGGAACAAAGTGTGCGGGAACTGCTTCTACATGCCTTATGCACCAACAGCGGCACAGTACAATGCTACATACAAAAAGGTGATCACTGGAGCTTTGCTGTGGCTGTAGCATAACTGTTCGATGTCAGGCACATGATACAACTGCGCAGCCATGAGTAGTGTGCAATCTGGACAGTATTGTATGCCATACTACGGTATTTGCTGTTTGCTGTCATATGTCTGAAGGCCTTCCAAGATCAGGCTGGTTACATCAGAGCAAACTTCAACCTGGGGTCCATCAAGAGACTGTTTGAAGTATCAGATGTGTTGGGCATCAGCCACTATGCACCCATGCCGGACAAGTTGACTCCTGCAAGCTTCGAGGTGGGCTTTAGAGATCCTTCTTCATTGTGCTGTGCACCATACTACCAGCCTAGTTGCTGCATTGCTATTCTGCTGCTGTGCCGCAGCATGAACACATGAGAACACTAGCTACTACTAGCAGTGATGCTTGCGATGTACTGCATGATGCTGCTGAGCAACCAACATTCCGTTATAAACGTCAATGTGTTCATGCCTTCTTCCAGATTCCGTTTATGACGACCGCTTATGAGTTGAAGTTCTGGGGTGTCGATCTCAAGAAGCTTGTACTACACACTAACAAGGAGTTCTTGTTCTCAGAAGTTGGCCTAGGTGGAGCAGCACCGGACAAGCAGTAAGTTTTGATCAAGGCTGCTGCTGTACACGTGTGCTTGCACTCTGTGTGCTATTATACTTGGATGGCAGGTCAGCTGCTGCAGGGACATCGTTCCATGACTGCTGTGTATGTGGGTCGGCCATGTATGACCTTGCACTGCAGCAGCAGCTTACATCCACTCTGCAGCAGCAGCAGCAGCAGCAGCAGCAACAACCTTCTCCTGCTGCAGAAGCATCACATGCCAGCACTCGCTGACAGTCACTGTCAGCATAGTATGCAGTGACCTGTGCATTCTGCTAAACATGTACATGCATATGTGTATCCTCTACTCTTCTTGCAGGTCACTTGCCTATGACCTGCACTCCCTGGTTCAGGGTGTAGAAAATGGCATCTGGGCAGTTTATAACTGGGCTCAGGATCCCTGGAGACGGCAAGACTTCCGGGACTATCGTCACAAGTGGTTTAGAAATCTGTTGGACTTCCTGAAAGCCGGCGGCAGCCACAATGTAAAGATTAACGCTGCGTTCGTGTGGAGCGTTGGCAGCTTTGATGTTGCTGGTGTTCATCCGATTAGTACGAGTTCTCAGGGGACGTATGCTGATCAAGAGATTGTTGGATGGATGAAAAGGTTGAGTGCGGTGGCACGCACTCATTGACAGATCGTCAAGATCACAAGCTGATGTTCCTGCTAGAGCCATTGCCATGTTGTTGACTTGGTTGGAAAAGCAAAAGCAAGTTAACAATACATGCTTGCCAGCGTGTGAGGTGAGATGAGTGCTGCAACACGTAATCATTGTCAACTTCAACTGGCATTGTTCTAAGACCTTGTGATGTGGTGGTTGAACGAAGTCAACAAAGTCAACAAGTCATGCTTGCCAGCTTGTTGGTGGATGAAATGACTGAGTGCTGCAACACGTACTTCAGATCAACCAATGTATGCCGTATGTCATGCAGTTTGCACCGGGGATGTCCTGATATAGGTAGGAGTGTATGCGGACATGTTTCTCAAGAACCTTTTACTGGGTGAAGCTCTTCCACAAGCACCTAACAGTCTGAGGAGGCTGCTCCTGAAACAGCGGAGCAATGTTTTGACAGCAACCTGGATGGTGTTATCATGTGACACATGCCAGGCATGTCTTGTATACATTAATTGGTGTTGTAGTTCTCCACCTGCTGCCAAGCCAGTCACAATCGAATCACGAAGCAGGCAGGTTTTGCCCGAGAAAGCGTCACTTTCTCACATCCCTTGAAATTTTTTCAACACTATCATAAGTTGTTACTATCAGCTACTCCAGTTGGGGTGAGCAGTCATGCATAAGAAACAGCGTACCGATACTTCTATCATGTATGACGCCATGTGCTTTTCTGGGTGATGTATCTGGGTCGTGTCTCTGTCTTTGTTGATTTATGTTGTCAGTCAATGTGTTATGTTACATATGGAACATGCATGCTAGTGATCCAACTTGCACCTGAGTGTTGATTTTGTGGCGTGTTTGACAGTGTTGGCCATTATTTGAGACAATCATCATGACTTGTACAGATCAGATCAGAGTTGTACTGTGTCATTGGTAGCATCCTGCCAAGTATGTTTGAGAGACCTTTGTTCAACAGAAATAGAGCCGCTTGTTTTTCCCTACCAGCATGTGTAGACTAGTCAATGAATTTCTCAATCGCATCCAGGAATAGTTGTACACACACCCCTTGTAGTGGTAAGCAGCCTTGCCACACAGGATCGCTGTCATGCATCACTTTAAGTTCTTTCGTGTGCCAGTTGTTGCAGGATGACACAAGGGTTTGCATCAAAGTGTTGTGTAGTTGACTACAGTGTGCTTTGTATACACAGCAACATGTAGCTTGTCAGAGTAGCTTAGCCACTGACGAGACTTGTTTATTGTGGCTGGTGAATGCCCCCCTTTTGGCGATTGGTATGGTGGGTTCAAAAGCAGCAGTGCTGTGCCACTGTCAGTGTTTGTTGCCAGGTGTGATGCGTGAATTGTTTCTGCCAGTTGTAGTACAGTGCAGAACAACCTGTAAGATCATACTTATATTATCCGATGCAAGGCTTGCAATAAATAGCAGCGCCTTTATCATGGTCATGGAACTCCAGCATCATGTGGTCTAGACACTTCCTTGAAGTGTAGATGATGGTTACTTATGTTGGCCGGAGTGGGTGTCTCTACTACTACTAATATGTTGAACTCGTTCAGCGTGAGTCACTGGCTGCAAAGTTTGCAAACCAACTGGCGATGACCCGCAACATCTCGTCTGCTAAGCACAGTTACTGACCAGTGGTTGAATCCAACGTAATGTTCGCTACGGTACTGCTTGAAGCCTTGTGCACAATCATGTGATCACTGAGTGTCTCAGCATAGTCACAGCTGCAGTGTTGAGCCAAGCCGAATTTCGTGATGATCATCACAGACCTCTCTCGCACAAACCCATGCCTGTGATACCGTGGTCTGCAGCACTGGACATTGAAAAATGTATTTACACCCTTTACACTGTCTTGCAAAATCTGTCCTGCTTCACTTGGAACCAAGTTGGCAGCCAGCATCAACACACACAATACCGTTCATGGCAGTATGTGCCACAAGATACCGCACCAGATACTACCACCACATGCCAGCTGTACTACAGGCCACCAGAGACTATCAAGCCATTTCTGGAGGACTCTACTACTGATAGTCTACTAGGCCTGTAGTACTAGTAGGCGTGACACCTATTCATAGGCGTGACACTTATCCAATGGCCTGCATTATTACCGTCCAACACTTGATTGTTTGAAGGCTGGAATCAATGACTGGTATCACCTGACGTGGCGCTGTAACAGGAATCGCTTAGCACTGTCAACATAAGCATCACACACAGGTTAGGTATACTCAACCCTTATATGCCCAAGGACTGACATACAAATCATAATAAGCTGTCGGACACACGTCGGCAGCTGCTGTGAAGCAAAGCAAAAGCACACACTGCATGATCCACACAAAGTGTGCTACACAGACGATAACCGTTATCTATATAGGGCCTAGGGGTTAGGCCTGAGCTCATGATCACAGACACCTGAACTTCAGTGTGTCACGGTGCAGAAAGTCAGAGATTTTGACTCACTGCGGCAGTCGCTGCATGGGGTGCATAATCTGTGATACCAAGTTTGCATAGTGCATGTGGTTGAGTCAAACAATACCGTGACACCTGCTGATCATTGCATAACCCCTGAATTTTGGGGCACGCTTTTGACCTACCAATCAATGGTCAGCGACCTCCCGGCATCAGAACCAATACCCAATATTTGCACGACCTTCATCTTGGGGTCATGAGTAGTGTTACAGGACTGCTTGCCGGAGATTATAGCAGCAGCTACATCACCTGTACAGGCACTGCCGGGGACACCAAGGATGTGTATGGCTTGGATTTTGATCTTTTTCTTGAGTGTAGAGCCCTTGGCGATAACCAAAAAGTTTTCAATGCTACGTCAGTGAGCAAGCTGCCCAGTGATAGCCGTGCACCAGACCTATAGACAGAGGAGATGCATCATCCACGAAGTACGTGCCCACAACAATTGTGCAGGGGTTGACTACAAGACTTGCAGAAGATGGTTTATCCGCACCCGCAGGCTGAGATCAGCGATAAGTGCTGTACTACTGCTAGTAGCAGACAAGCACGAAATAGAGATACCTCCAGCTGTACTGGGTTGTACCGTACAAGCCGGGCATAGTCTGACGCCGAGAAGCAATGCTGATGAAGTTCTCATGAACGATGAACGCAGTGTTGCCAAGATCAGCACTGACTATGCTACACTCATGAACAATCCTCTCAATCAGTCAAATCATGCTTTACTTCTTAGCGCCAGATACCATCATGGTCCCTGAGATTCAAAGGCTGCTAGTTGTGTTACCAGCTGGACAAGTACAACAACACAACAGCCATACCAAGCTATACCAAACCTGTAGTGTATTGTTAGCACTAATGTTCAGATCATCCTGGTCTATGTATAGCATCCCACAGGACACAAACTTCCCAGCGTTGCGGAGGTGTGGAGCGGCGCAAGGCTCCTCCAGGATTACGGCGGCCCAAAAGCTTCCTGAATGGTGGCGGCAATTCCGGCAGCCCCCCATGACGCGCGCCGGCAGTGTGACCACCAATGTAACGGGCGTGTAACGCACGTTGCGGGTGACCTTGGGTGCCGTCGAGGTCCGCTGGATCGGCGCGATCGCGCCGCCGCGACAATGCACGGGGACACCCCCATAAGGTACGTTGAACTCGCCGGACCGGCCCTTCTTGAACCTCAGCATGTTGCAGTTTTAAGCGGAGTATCAGTTGCAAGCTGTAAAGTATGGCTTGATGATCGAGGTGTCGAGGGTTCGGAGACATGACCGGGCTGCTCAGTACGGCCGCCGAAGCCGCTTTGTTCATCATCCACTGCTGTGTGGGATCCCTGCATGACTGAACAACAATGCCTGTTATCTACATTCATCCAAGCATGTCTAACAGCACTTGATTGAGACATTGCAGCAAATGTATGAGCATTTTGCCGTGGTACTACTAAGTAGTACTTGGTAAAGCCAAGATCACTGATCTTGGCAAGACCAATGTATGCGATACTGAGTCAGTGTAAGCCATCCCCATGCCTTGCTCTCAGATAACCTGAATCAGTGAAAAGCAGTGGGTCAGAGGGTGTCCCGCCTCTTGTGTGAGCCATAAGCAGTCCAGCGTAGAAGTTGTCAGCAGCTGATACCGCAGACTATATGCTTCCTTGGCAGCAGCTGTAACGAGATGCCGGACGAGAACCTAGCCTGCAGGGACGTGCAGTTTGCAGATTTTTATCTTGTCAGCAGAAATGGTCTCTGCCTTGGCACTGACACAGCTGCTTCGTAGTGTCTCTGAGCCATACTGGTGTCTAGTCGTGCAGCGATGATGCATGTGACCGCCAGCATGTCTCACTGGTGTCTAGTCACCAGGCTGGGGATGCTGACCGTTAGCATGTCTCTTTGTGCAGCTTTGATAGCTGTGACCGTCAGCATGCATTTGCGTGTGCTGTGGGCAGCTCTCATGCATGTGTTGCATGGCAGTGTATCTTTTGCAGCCATAACCGTTAGTATGTCTAGACTGCTCCAAGCAGGAGATTTCTTGCTTGCTGCAGCGTTGATGGTTGTGACCACCGGAATGTCCGACAGAGATTCTCTGGGAGCAGCATTGAATGATTCCGGCCATCACGATGATGCTGTTATACGCCTTGAGCTTGCGGTCAAACTGAGCGGTCGCTGCTCATCTTGCACCGACCCCTGCTGACCGCTCAGCGCTGACATGCTGCCCTCGCTGCTTTGGCCCACCCACGACCACAACACAAGTTTCATTATGGGCGACGCGTTCCATATCCAGTCTGCAGAGGTTTTGTATCCAAGCCTCTGTGATTCGGAGTCATCGTGTCCGCTTACTCATATCGGTTAGCTTCTTCTAGATCTGCTCAAGCTGCCAATCAACGACACCAGCAGTTCTTGTCGGATATTGCAAGCAAACTGTGCACAAACTGCTACCATAGTTATTGCCGGTGTGTGGCCAGCGTTCGCTTGATGTACTGCTGCGGACGACATCAGGGCCCCGGGGTACGTGCGAGCAGTAGTAGTAGTTACCCTCTCCGGCCAGGAGCACCACGTGGCACCTGATATGGTGTGACTGGCTCGGCCAGTCTAGGGTTCGAATCCCAAGGGCCTCGTGGCCGGAGAGGGTAACTACTACTACTACTACTGGCATGCCGAGGAAGGCAGAGAGGCACACAAGCGGCGATGATGTGCGTTGTAGGGTACCGTAAAGTATCCTACAATGACGTACCCTACCATATGCATAACCGTACACCGGCTATGAACGCGCCACGTTGTGCTGACTTGTAGGTTCCCAGCTGAGTCACTGTTTCAGAGACGGGACCAACCACCTGACGGGGGTTCTACATAAACCAAGTCTTTTTGGAGGTTTGCTTGTTGTTCTTATTGAGGTGAACAGTTGGATCGCTTTGTAGCGTTCAAGCACGCAGTTGGTCACTGCACACGGCCGTGTTCGCTGATTGTGGACAACATGCTGGCGTTACACAACGCCAAGACGGGCTTGCTGCTTTTGTTCATTGGCATGATAAGCTATGTGGTGGCTGCAGCTGGTAAGACGGCGCATCGTGCACCAGCTGCACGTGCGCTTCGCGCAGATGGACAGCTGTACAGTGCATGCACGACAGCAAGAGCAACTGCCAATGTTCTACATTCACGTGGTCATGTCGCTGAGCGGCTGAGTCTTACTGCACCTGCCATTCTTTCTGTTGCTTATGTTGGGAGCTTGCGTGTGCTGTCCTTTGCTGGATGAATGTGCCGACATGACGTCATGAGTCGACTCCATATGCTTGCCTGATGTGCAGGAACAGCCAATGTCCCTGATGCCACTAGTGGTTCAGCAGTGCGTCTGCTCAGCAGGCGTATGTTGGCTATACCTTCAACAATGACTTCAGCAGCTGCTGTTGCTGACAGTGCCATGAATGGTGTGGCTGCAAAGAAGCTTCTGGATGATGATGGTGAGTGACACCAGTGCTTCACGATGTAGCCTGCCGCAAGCAGCATGACTCGGGCTACTCTGCTGGATCTGCCGCTGGCAGCCTTCGTGGAAGTGGTACTCTGCGATAAGAAGTAGTACTTCACAGCTGGGGGTAGTACATTGCACACGAATATGCTGCAGCAGGAGCATTGCATACAGGGCAACATTCACTTGCTGTATAGCACTAGTGCTATACAGTACTGGTGATACCCAGTACATGGCAGCCAACCTACTAGTAACTTCTAGTAGACTGTATCTGCTGCATTCTGCTAGTTATCAGCTGAGACCTAGAAACACACCGAGCTGATATGATTGAGGCACCAGGTCATGGTCAGGACATGCAGGCTGCAACTATAGGTTCAGCAATCATGTCATGTTTATCCAGGTTACATACCAGTTATGTTTGGTATAACTGGTGTGTTATTTCTGCTCTACTCTATGATTAGGTACTTACATTGTTGTCAGCTGAGTGCCGAAATGCAAAGTTGCAGTCAGCACCACACTGGTAGAGAAGCTCTTATCAACAACGGCTCTAGCATGTCCGAGACCTTCTTACTGTCGCTGCTGTTATTGCTTTGATGCCTTGCTGACCATGACCCTAACTGAAATGCAGATGATTGGGATGATGATGGCGAGGACGACGATGATGATCGCCGCAGATCCCGGGCTCTTCTTGATGATGATGGTGAGTCATTGACTTACCATGAGCGACAGTCCCGTATCGCATGATGTGACCTGGGCACCACCGCAACTTGCAATGCATGAGTAACATAGTCTGCAGCAACCAACTCTAGCAGACGATGGTGTACTGCGATGTAATTGGTGCCAACTGCATCTGGGGGATAAAGCACTATGCTGTGCTCATGCGATGTGTGCTAGGCTACTTTTTAAGTGAACCTCTGGTTTCTGATCACTGCAGGCGACGATGACGATGAGGGTGATGACGATGATGATGACTGCAGGCGTGCAAGACAGCTGAGGGGTGTCTTTGATGGTGATGGTGGCCTTGTCGATAAGGGCAAGACTGCAAGGAAGCTGCTGGATGATGATGATGATGATGATGATGGTGATGATGACGGTGAGACTAAGCACCCTGCAATCTGCATAAGGCTGGGTGTCGACCTGCACATGGCATTCTGCTCCCACCGGTTGCATGTGTGTGCACACCAGTCTGGTGTCCAGGTGCTTGTTCAACATTACATCCCAAGTTGGATTTCATGCATGCAACAGATATAGTGTGACAGGTGCGTCTTCAGGACAAAGTAACATTCACATCTTGCAAGGAGCTCCAACTGGGATTGATAGTATTTATGTGATTCAAGCTTCTCTACTTACTGGTTGGTACTCAGCATGCTGTCTGGTTGTTGCTCTTTGTGCAGATGATTGGGATGATGACGATCGTCGCCGCCGCCAGGCCTAAGGAGCAGTAACAATCAACTCCAGGCTGATGATCTACAGTCTGCCTTCATTTTGTTACAGAATAAAGTGCGTAAGGAGTAGTCAAATTGTTTGCCACATCTTGGGATTATGCCAAGAGTATCTGTGCAGCAAGGTTGCTTTGTCTGTGTTGGGCTGTTGCCATCAGCAGTGAGACAGGCGGTCTGTAGGTCTGTATCAGGGAACTACTTGGAGTTGACTGTATGTTGGTGCAAGATCTGCTCAGCATGGTAGCAGACTGTCAGATACGCCAAATAAACAGCTGATGCAACGATGTCGATGCATGGATTCATATATTGTGTATTGTTACTCACAATAAGTCTGCTTGTGGCTTGTTAAGTCGCTGTGTACACATCTACGTTGGGGCTGTGCTTGATTCTGATCATGTTGCTGAATGTTGCACTGTATTGGCAGTTTTGCAAATACAATTCTAGAAATAGGAGGCAGTGGGTTGTTGCTTACCCCACTCGTTGCATAGTATAGTTCAGAACTGTCAGTGTTGGTAGTGTTTGCACTGAGCTGGAGTCGGTCATTGCATCCTGTACATGTGTCCTAGCACATCAAATATCGTTGCCAGTATAGTGCCAGCTACTGTAGCGGCTATACGCATTGGTGCAGTCAGAGTCAACTCAATATCATTTGATTCGTCGATATTGGGGCAGTGCAAACCTTTGCAATTGTAAATCGCTCTGCTGGACTGCGGGACACGCGTTTGAACTTGCTGCCAAAGTACCGTGGCACTACTGGTACACTGTACTCGGTGCTCAAACAAGTTGCTTGGTACCATGACCTATCACCTTGAAGGTGACCCTTTGCACAGGGCGTGATGATGCAAAAGATGCGAGTTCGCAACTCACTTGAAGTACGTAAATTGGTAGGTTGAAAGTTGAAAGTAAACCCGCTCCGGCCTTCCGGCCCTTGGGTATCTATGCCTCCCAGAGTCATTCGAGGAAACATCTACAACAAGCTTGATCTGCAGTCCCTCAGAGACTGCACACAAAACACACTACAACTTCTCTGAGGTTGCAGCTAGAATTATGGCTACCTGAACGGATCGTTGTCAGACTGACTAGCAAGCACGTGGGTATACCAGGGCATAGGTTCCATATCTGCCATCAATGGACCCCAGGATCCAAACCATTGGTTGGCGACCGTTGAAACCTGGTCCAACATACATGACACAGTCTTGGGCATGCGAGCTATTGGCACCGGGTTCATGTGTTATCGCCCCATCAACCTACGTAGGTGGGTACCTACCAACCAATAGGTAGGTACACCTGCGCACACACTGACCATACTGGGTACTATCATGCTCCACCGGAACAACTGCGAGCACTGGCCAGTTGGTGGCAGCAAATTTCAAGCCAGCAAGAGACACATATGCAGAATTCGGCGACTGATTCTTCCAGTCAACAAGGCATAACTCGGCCACCAACCTCGGACAAGTGGATATTGCAGCGAACCGCGAAACCGGCCGTGCCGGTGGGTAGTCCGGTCAGATCGTGCATTTCGGGGCTTTGCAAGCGGATGGTGCGATCCCAGCAGAACTTCCAAACACACGTGGTTTACCAGCAGATCATCTGCGGCTGCTGGATCACTACTACTACTACTACTACTACTACTGCTACTACTGCTACT
>JARWLF010000402.1:0-17017 GCA_029853055.1 Scenedesmus sp. KT-U
GGTTCGTCTTTCGAGACCAGAGGGGGCTCGGCAAGGAACAGGCGCTGAAGGCGTTCCGCCTTCTGGTTGCGCCCTAACCAGCACCCACCGTCAAAGCTGACACTGCCAAGCCAAAATCCTCGCCGTCACCCTGACGGTGAGCGTCGTCGTCATGGTGGGTGCGCAGGTCTTCGCGGTCGCGGCCGCCACGGCTTGGGCCATCGGCGGGCTCTTCGAGCTCGGATCGATCACTACGACGGTGGTCGCCGCGATTCTCCTCGGCTTCGGCGTCTACGGGCTCGCGCCTTTCGCTCGCCGGGTGTGGCAGACCGAAAGCGAACTGGCGACCGCCGACCAGAAGGTCTGAGCTCGGACCTGCGTCGCGTCACCCGAGCGCGCACCCTCACACCGAAAGCGACGACATGGTCGTGTATCGCGCAAGTCTTCGGACTGCCGACGCCCTCCGTTCATGGTATGGCAAGCCGTCGTTTCCGCAATCGCGAAGCAATCAAGCCACTCGTTCTTTCTATTTCTGCGATAATTCAGATTATCGTCGGCTGTGGGAAGGGTGTCGCGAGCCTCGGATCGTGTGAGAATCGGGGTCCTCGCTCGCGCAAACGGCCGTCCTTCCTACCTCTACCCATGACCTGCTCGTGAAGGATCCATGAAAAACACTATCGTCTACCTCATCGGCCATCCTGGCGTCGGCAAGCTGACGATCGCCCGCGTCATCGCAGACGCCGCGGGCGCCCGGGTGCTCGACAATCATCTCGTCAACAACGTCATCTTCTCGCTGATCCGCGCCGACGGCAGGACGCCGCTCCCCGAGCGCGCCTGGGACATGATCGACGTCATTCGCGATCAGGCCCTACTCGCCATCGAGGAACTGGCTCCCGGAGATGCCAGCTTCGTCCTGACGAATTGTCTGCTCGAAGGCGAGCCTGGCGACCGCGCGACCTACGAGAAGGTCGAGCGGCTCGCCGCCCGCAGAGGGAGCCTGTTCGTGCCGGTTATGCTGACGGCCTCCGACGCTGCCTATGCCGACCGCATGACCTCTCCCAACCGTGCGGAACGGCTCAAGACGACCGATGTCTCAGGGGCCGAGCACAAGCGTCGAACGACCGAACTGCTGCGTATCGACCATCCCAACCGCCTCGACATCGATACCACGGACTTGCCGCCTGCCGACGCCGCTCACATGATTGTCTCGTATGCGATGAATATCGGCTGACGCTGCGTCTTGCCCCTGAGAACCGCGAACGGTTCACACGCCCCTCGGCGTCGGGATGCAAAGAGGATGCTTCTCAGCCGACGAGGCGTAGTGCCGGCCGAAGATCGCCGACCGCATCCTCCTCGGGTCCGATTCTCTCGGCATTGTCCCACAGAGCGGTCTTGCGCAGGCTCGCGAGCGTCATGTCGTCGAAGCCGGCGATCCGGTTGAGCATCTCGGTCGAGAGGTAGCGGCACACCTCGTGAAGAGGGCGCTCCATGCCCTCGGAAAAGGTCGGCCGCATGATCTCGTTCACGACGGCATCGCGACGCCGGCGCGGTGCGACGATGAACGTCTGAAGATGGAGGTTCGGCACCATCACGCACAGGTCGCTCATCCGCAGGAGACCCGAATAGATCGAGGTCGTGCACTCGACTTCGAAGGTCGCCACATAAGTGCGCCGCCGCAGCCAGATGACGTCGATGTTGCGCACGGTCTGACGCGTGCGCGGATCGAAAGCGAAATCCGGCAAGTCGTTGACGACGCCCGGCAGATCACCGAGACGCACGCCATCGACCGTCCGATGGCGATCGTTGGCCGCGATCCAGACCTGATAGCCGAACGCGTGTCCGATTCGGGCGAGCGTGTATTGCATGCGCGTGTGCTCGGTCGCCTCGCGCTCCTCGACCGTTTCCCCCGCGACGTTCTCTTCGTCGCTTGCCGCAAGCGTTTGGCTCGTCGCAGGAACCGGCACGAAGCTGTAGAGGTGCGGACGGTTGTCGCCGTCGAAGTGAATGTCCTCCC
This sequence comes from Scenedesmus sp. KT-U, assembly GCA_029853055.1. Taxonomy (NCBI): domain Eukaryota; kingdom Viridiplantae; phylum Chlorophyta; class Chlorophyceae; order Sphaeropleales; family Scenedesmaceae; genus Scenedesmus; species Scenedesmus sp. KT-U. Next base: position 1,994 of record JARWLF010000402.1, read on the forward strand.
TGATCGCGCGCATCTCGATCAGGCGTGCCTGTACCTCGGCCTTGATCTGGCGGAACGGGGACCGTTCGGCGCCATCTCGTCCATAAATCTCGAACTTGTCCGAAAAGAAGGCGGGATCGTCTGCGACCAGGCGCTCGGTGATGTCTCTACAGGAGAAGCCGTCGCCGGCATTGTTTTTCAAGAAGGCCAGGATCTTGTTGCCCAGACGCGACATTCTCTCGTGCTCCCAAGGAGGCGAGTCTGCCCGCATCGTGCTGCGAACACCTCGCTCTTGGCATCGTCATGTAGATTCGTTCGAATCAGGGGCAAGCAGAAAACCGTAGCGCGCTCGTGTCCTGAAAAGTACGACCTCGCCACGACGTCTGCACTTACGCCTGTCTCTCTTGAGTAGTCAAATACCGATAAAATTCGACCAACATGGGCGTTCTTCGGAAGCTTGCCACGATTCGCCTGGCGCTATCTTCCGAATCATGAGCAAACCGATTCCCATCATCGATCTGTTCTCCGGCCCCGGCGGTCTCGGAGAAGGCTTCTCGGCATGTCTTGACGAGAAGAACGAAGTCGTCTTTTCGATCAAAGTCTCGATCGAAATGGAAAAATCGGCTTCCCAAACTCTCACATTGCGTAGCTTCTTGCGCAAGCTCGAGAAGGAGCTTCCAGAGGAATACGTTGCTTTCTCGAAGGGCTCCACAGCGTCTCTCCCCAACTGGGAAGAGACCAAATACAAGGATCAATGGGCCGCGGCAAAAGAAGAGGTTCGCCAGCTAGAGCTCGGCACAGAGGAGTCGCGCCGCCATCTGAATGTCCTGGCCAAGCGCCATGACCTGCGCGACGGCGTCGTCATCGGCGGACCTCCCTGTCAAGCCTATTCGCTCGTCGGTCGCGCCCGAAACAAAGGCAAGGCGGACTACGTCCCGAGCGAAGATCGCCGGCATTACCTCTACGCAGAATACGTTCGGACGCTCGCCGCTTTCGAACCGAAGGCGTTCGTCATGGAGAACGTCAAGGGCATGCTCACCGCGTCGCCCGACGGCCAAGCCATTTTCCACCAAATCATCTCAGATCTCAAACGGCCCGATCCCTTTAAGGGGCATCTTCATTATGATCTCTATTCCTTGACTACGGGGGAAAAGAACCCCGAGGACCCGTATGCTTACGTCGTCCGAGCCGAAAGGCATGGGCTCCCTCAATCTCGTCATCGAGTCATCATCCTCGGAATCCGCAGTGACGTCAGCCGGTCGGAGATGTTTCCGCTGCGTCCACTGCGAGCGGCGGATTTCGTCAGCGTAGGATTTGCACTCGCAGGTCTGCAGCCACTGAAGGGCCGCCTCAGCAAAAACGACAGTGGCGAGGGGCAGTTGGAAGCGATGCACCGCGCGCTCTCCTTTGTAGCTAAAGGTTCTGACGTTCGCGGAGTCATGGAAGAGGCTCTCGATCGCCGCAAGACCGATGACTTCCTCATCAACGAAAATTGGCGACAGCCGTCACACGACAATGAAAAGGCTCTCAAGGAGTGGATCGCTCCGCATCGGGATTTCGGGACCTTCAATCACGACCTGCGCGGCCACATGGCCGAAGATCTCGGGAGATACCTCTTCGTCAGCGCGTTTGGGATGGCCCATGACCGTTCGCCGACAGCGAGCGAATTTCCGCGCGGGCTCGCACCGAAGCACAAGAACTGGGATACAGGTATCTTCAACGACCGATTCCGTGTTCAGCTGAGATCGAAGCCGTCCACGACTGTCACCAGCCACATCGCCAAGGATGGACACGCCTTCATTCATCATGATCCGGCGCAATGTCGTTCCTTGACGGTCAGGGAGGCAGCGAGACTGCAGACCTTCCCGGACGACTATCTCTTCCTCGGGAACCGAACGCAACAATACGTGCAGGTCGGCAACGCTGTTCCTCCTTACCTCGCCAAGCAGATCGCCGAGATCGTCGCGGAGATCCTGCGCCCTGCACCGAAACAGGATGTCCCTGAACGATGACGTCACAGGATTCCTGCGAGCGCCTCGATCCGAACGCCGCCATGCTCATCGAGAGCATGAGGGATGTCGGCTATACGCTCGAGGCTGCTATCGGGGACATCATCGACAATTCGATCGCCGCACAGGCACGGCGCATCGACATCTATGTCGACGATCGCAGTGGGAATCGAGCCGTCGCCATCGTCGACGACGGCTGCGGCATGGATCGCGACACGCTCCGCAGCGCGATGCGCGCCGGGGCAAAGGATCCCCTCGAGACTCGAACCGAAAAAGACCTGGGTCGTTTTGGGCTCGGCCTCAAGACCGCGTCCTTCTCTCAATGCCGGCGTCTGACCGTCGCAAGCCGCCGATCTGGCGGCGAGATAGGGGCGGCTGTATGGGACCTCGATTTCGTCCGCGCTCGAAATGCGTGGATGCTTCAGTGGTGCCACGACCTTGGAGCGATCAGGTTCCTGAACCGTCTACCCGAAAACGGTACGCTCGTTTTGTGGGAGGAGATGGATCGCTGGCGGGACGCGACCCTGACGCAGATGAACAAGCTCCTTCGAGCTTATATCGGCCTCACGTTCGGCGATTATCTGCATGGTCCTGGCGCGATTACGATAACCCTCAACGAGCAGAAGATCGAACGCATCGATCCATTCTGCGCAACGCATTCGGCAACGCAGCGGCTCGGAGAAGAAGTCGAGTTCTTCCGCGGCGGCCGAATCGTCATCCAGCCGTTTGTCTTGCCGCGCGAAGCACGGCTCGATCATCAGAACTGGGAGACGGTGGGAGGGCTCGATGGGCACATTCGAAACCAGGGGTTTTATCTTTACCGGAACCGCCGTCTTCTGATCCACGGAACCTGGTTCGGCCTTCTGAGGCCGCAAGATTCGACGAAACTGGCTCGTATCAGGATCGACATCGGCAATACCACCGACGCCGATTGGCGGATCGACATCAAGAAGGCGTCGGCGTCCCCTCCCCATGTACTGAGAGATCGGCTCAGAAAACTGGCGACGCTCACCGCTGAAGCGGCGAAACGAACCCACTTCGGCCGGACGTGGAACAGCGCGCAGCCCCAAGATCGACATCCTGCTTGGCTGCGATCTCACGATCGCAAAGGCATCACGTACGGACTGCATCCCGACCATCCTCTCCGCAACGCGCTTGTGTCTAACCTGAATCCCGAACAGAAGAAGCTTCTCGCCGCTTACTTGAACTGCATCGAGCAAGAACTTCCGATCGACAACATTCGCGCGGACATTGAGGGCACAGCTCTGGATGTGCGACCTTCCGGCCCGCGCCTCGAAGAGATCGTCGAAGCTGCTCGGATCTTCGAGCGGACGCTCATCGAGCAAGGATACGACAGAGAGGTCGCACGATCCGACCTACAAAATCACCCTATGTTTGCTGCCTATTGGAGTGAGATCGAAAATGCACTCGGATCTGTCTGACTTCATCATGACCGTGAAAGGCGCAATGCGCTTTCAACCTACGCGTGAGCGAGTGAGGTATGTCGCTGACAACATGGCCAATACTTGGGCCCTGATCCACGGCGTGCCCCTCAGTCGCGAGATGGTCGACCAAGCCGTCAGAACGCTCGAGGCCGAATGCGGCGTGACGATTGGTGAACCCGAAGTCATCACGTCCAGACAACATCAGCCTTGGCTCGCAAGTCGTCGCACCGCCGTCAATTGGTACTACTGGAATCGGCAATGCAAAGTGCTCCACAAGAAGGGGATACCGGCGAGCGTGATCAACGCCCTCGATTCCGTCACCGATCGCACGCTCGATCTCATGGGCGACCCGATGCTGGCAGGTCCCTGGGATAGGCGCGGCATGGTCTTCGGCAATGTACAGTCGGGTAAGACCCAGAATTACTCCGCACTCATCGCCAAGGCCGCAGACGCCGGCTACAAGGTCATCATCGTCATCGCCGGCTTGCAGGAAAATCTCCGTTCGCAGACGCAGGGGCGCATGGATGAGAGCATTCTGGGCGTCGACTCCTCCGAACTGCTGACCAACCGGATCACCACCCGACGCCCCGTCGGCGTCGGCCTGATCGACAATCAACGCTCGCCGACCGCGCTCACGACGACGAACCGTGATTTCCACGCCAGCCTGGCGAACTCTCTAAACCTCAAGCTGCGCAACCTCAGAGAACCTGCTGTATTCGTCGTCAAGAAAAACGTTCGCGTTCTTCGCCAGCTGGTCTCCTGGCTGAAGGCACACAATGCGGAGCTCGGCTCCGAGCGAATCTCGGAGCCACTCCTCTTGATCGACGACGAGGCGGACAACGCTTCTGTCAACACGGCGCTGAAGTCCCGAATCACCGCAATCAACGAGCAGATCCGCAGCCTGTTGACGCTGTTCGACCGCAGCGCATATGTCGCGTATACTGCCACGCCCTTCGCCAACGTCTTCATCGACCCCGAGTCCGTCGACGCGATGGTCGGAGACGATCTTTTCCCGCGCGATTACATCGTCGCTCTCGACCCGCCGAGTAACTACGTCGGCGCGAAGGAAGTGTTCCTAGAGGGTCCAGAGGCGTTTCTGCGATCCATTGCAGACGCGGATGGACGCTTTCCTCAGTCCGTGACTAAAGCAGTGGGAGCGGCTTACCAGCTCCCCGCCAGCCTGAAAACCGCAATCGCTGCCTATCTGCTTGCACGTGCAATCCGCAGTGAAAGAGGAGAAATCAATTTTCACAGCTCCATGCTGATTAACGTCTCCCCCATCAAGATGGTGCATGATCGCCTGAAGGCAGAAATCTTCGGATACCTCCGTCATCTCGAAAACGGGGTTTCTGCACTCGATGAGTTCGCCCCTCGGGATTGCGATGGGCTGACATGTGTCGAGTATCTGCAGCAGGTCTTCCATGAACAATACCCAGAGTGCGGGGTGGATTGGGGCCTCATCCGATCCAAGCTCAGGGAGGTCATCGGATCGACCGAGGTCCGCGCGATCAATGGCACGAGCGCAGACGCCCTCGATTACGCCAGCAATACGCGCGGCCTTCATGTGATCGCCGTGGGCGGTTACGCCCTGTCTCGCGGCCTCACGCTCGAGGGTCTTACCGTCTCCTATATCCACCGCAATTCAAACATGTATGACACGCTTCTCCAGATGGGTCGATGGTTCGGCTATCGTGACGGATATGTCGATCTGTGCCGTATTTGGATGCCCGACCAGATGAAGGGCTGGTACTCCCATATCGCCGACGCAGTCGAAGAGCTTCGGTCGGACGTCAAAGACATGATGCGCAGAAACGCGACGCCGCGCCAGGTCGGCATCAAAATCAAGTCGCATCCGGCCAATCTGATCATCACTGCCAAGAACAAGATGCTGTCTTCGAAAGAGGTCCCGGTGCAGATCGGGCTCGGAAATCGTCTGCTCGAGACCTACGTGGTCCCGATGGACAGCGCTTCCGTCGGACACAACCTCGCGATCGGCCGGCGCTTTCTAGACGAACTCGCGAGCAAGTCGATTGTGAGCTTCAACGCTGGCGGCTACGGATATCTCGTGTCGGACGTCAGAGTGGAAACGATTATCCAGTTCTTGGCGGAATATCGCTGCGCGAAAGACCTTTGGGGTGGAAACCCGGACCAAGTACGCGAATACGTGAGAAAGAACATGAGCCACCTCACCCTGTGGGACGTTTTTGTCCCTTCGCCCAGAACGACTAAAGCAGTCGCCGCGCAGCTGAATGGCACACCGATCCACCCCCAGGAACGAAGCGCAGAAGTCAACACGGAACGCCAGACGCTCTCCCTCTTGGGTAATGGCAGGCTGTCGTCGCGCGGAATCGAAAAAGCCGGGATCGAGGACGTGGTGATCACGGAGCTGGACCAGCTTCACAAGGGTAAGGCCGCGGATCGTCACTATCGCGCCCGCCGGACGAAGCCGCTGTTCATGCTCCACTTCGTGAAAACGAAAGACGGGGTGCAGCCGGATATGGTTCTCGGCTGGGGCGTGAGCTTTCCGCCCAATGCCGACGAGGAGTCGGTGATTTATTGCGTCAACCGTGACTACACCGCGAACGGCGCTAATTTGGGATACGAACACCTCGATGAAGACGAGGATTTGGGCGAATAGGATTCGAACCATGCAAGACCCCTGGCAAAGGATCGAGAAGCAGATTGCGTCGGGCGGCGGCAATGCCGCCCGCGTGGACCCGACGATCCCGTGGGACTTGTTTTGGCACGTCGACAGCAAAGGGCAGTGTGCACTGATCCTCGAGCATCAGCCCGGGTCCGTCCCCAATCGCAAGATCCTCAGCTTGAAGGGTCTCGACCTGAAGATCACCGCCGGTTCTTTCAATCAGGAAAGGTTGACGCTCGCTCTGATTGACGGAAGCTTCCGAGACGTATTCGTTCAGTTGTGCGCCGACATCGTCAACTGCTGCACCCAGTCTCCTTCTGAAGCCGAGGCCGTTCAGACGTTCCTCAGGCGAGCCATGCGGTGGCATCGCCTCCTGTCTGGAAAGGCCGCCGATGCTTTGACCGACGAAGAGGAAGCCGGCCTTTTCGGTGAGTTGATCTTTCTGAGCCGACACCTCATGCCTCGATATGCGCACCAGGATGCGGTCGAGTTCTGGCGGGGGCCTCACGGACACCCTAAAGATTTCGAGTATGCCGGCCGCTGCGTCGAGGTCAAGACGCGACGCTCGTCGGCCCGCAGAACGGTCGCCATTTCGTCGGCGGATCAATTGTCGCCCACGAGTGGAGACCTGTTCCTCTATGTTCTCGAATTGACCGCTGCGAGCGAAGGGGCGCCTGACGCTGTCACGATCAGCGATGTTGTTCGCGAAATCAAGGAAACGCTCGGCAAGAGTCCTTCTGTGCTCGAGGCCTTCGAGCTGTCTCTCGCAGTTGCGGGCTACGTCGAGGACAAGATGCGTGCCAAGCCTTGGCTGATCGACAGTGAATCGGCATACACCGTCGTCGACGGCTTCCCCCGCATCACCGCCGACGCGATGCTGCTGGGTGTCTCCGACGTCAGGTATAATGTCAACCTCGATGCGTGCGCACCCTACAGAACCGATCTCTCCGCCCTTTTGGCTTGACAGGAGTCTGACCAAGTGGATCTTCACGAATATCACCGAGAGCTGACGCAATCTGTTGCCTCCGACGCCGATGACCGCGGCGGTCTGAAGGAAGATGCCTTCTTCGAGCGTTTCACCGCCGCTCTGATCGACGCCGGCGAGATCGCCGCCGCAGATCGGGTTCTCCATCTTGGTCCGGTCAACTCGGGAATCCGTGTCGACGGCTACGGGGGCGATCCGAAGGATCGCGATTGGCAGCTGACGCTGTTCGTCATGGACTACCATGTTTCCGACGATGTCTCGAAACTGACGCGCTCGGACATGGAAGCCATCCTCAAGAAGGCGCTCAAGTTCTTGAAGAAGGCACGCGAGGCGTCTTGGCGTCAGGGACTCGAAGAGGTCAGCCCCGGCTATGGCCTGGCCACTTTGATAGCAGAGAGATGGCCGCACATTTCGCAGGTCAAGATTGTTCTCCTGACAAATCGAGAACTCAGTGAGCGCGTCGATTCTAGGGCGGGCGAGTCGGAAGACGGGAAGCCAGTCGCTTTCGCCGTTTTCGATCTCCAGAAGCTTTATCGCCTCGAGACCTCCAACGAGCCGGAGCCGATCCTCATCGACTTCGAGGAGTTTGGGAGCCCCCTCCCCGTCCTTTCGGCGACGCAGCCGGGTGCGCCGTATCAGTCCTACCTCCTCGTTGTTCCCGGACCGACACTCGCGCGTATTTACGAGCGCTGGGGGACAAGGCTCCTCGAGCAGAACGTTCGTGTCTTCTTGCAGGCTCGCGGTAAGGTCAACCGCAAGATTCAAGAGACGATCTCGAACGAACCACACATGTTTTTCGCCTACAACAACGGACTGTGCGCGACGGCAGTCGAAATTGAACTCAGCAGCCAAGACTCGGGCGTACCTTTCCTTCGTCGTGTTCGGAATTTGCAGATCGTCAACGGTGGTCAGACGACGGCCTCGCTTCACTACGCTTTGCGGCGAAAGGTTTCTCTCGAAGGAGTCTCGGTCCAAGTCAAGTTGACCGTCATTTCGGGTGAGGACGCGCAGAACGTCGTTCCGGCTATTGCCCGGTACGCCAACAACCAGAACAAGATCAGTGACGCTGACTTTTTCTCGAATCATCCTTTCCACGTTCGCGTCGAGCAATTGTCCCGACGTCTCTTCGCACCAGCTCAAGACGGCAAGCTGCGCGAGACGAAATGGTTCTATGAACGAGCGCGTGGACAATATCAGGAAGTGCGAGCCAAGCTCACCGCTGCTGAGGTCAAGAGCTTCGAACAGCAAACGCCCAAGGCCCAAGTCTTTACGAAAACAGATCTTGCGAAATCCGAAAACACGTGGGCTTGTCTGCCGCATCTCGTCAGTGAGGGTGCGCAGAAGAACTTCGCCAAATTCGCCGAAACCATCGGAAAAGACTGGGATCGTACCGACACCAACTTCAATGAAGTGTGGTACCGGCAGGCCGTGGCACGCATTATTCTGTTTCGAAAGGTCGAAAAGCTTGTCTCTCAAGCCCCATGGTATCCCAACGGCTACCGAGCCAACATCGTCACCTACGGCATCGCGAAGGCGGTGCACGAGGTCACGAAAAGAGGCCGCGTGATCGATCTCGATTCGGTTTGGAAAAAGCAAGACATCCCCGGCGCACTGGCGGATTTCTTGACAGAGGCTTGCCGTATCGCGACCAAAGTGATCGTCAACAAAGCCGGCGGCAACATCACCGAGTGGGCGAAAACGAAAGAATGCTGGGAAGCCGTTAAGGTCGCATCCATGACCGTCACCGAAGAGAGCATCGCCGCCGTCACAGCGTCGAAGGAAGACATCAACCTCGAGAGACGGGAAGCTCGCGCGACCCAGGCCATCGACAACGAAATCGACGCCCAAGCCGATGCCGTCCGGCGTGGTGCTGCTTTCTGGAAGGGTCTGCAATCTTGGCTGCTCTCCAGAAACCTGATCCGCTCACCATCCGAGCAGAAGGCCATGACAACGCTCTGTGCCATGCCTGCGCGTCTCCCCTCGCCGAGCGACTGTGTAACCGGGCAGAGGCTCCTCGCGCTGGCTCGTGAGAAAGGGTTCAACAATGCATAATGACGAATTCGAACCGCTGCCCGCGCGGCGGGATTGGTCGTGGACGGAGACACTCATCGCCACCTGGTACTACATGGATCGGTGCCGAGCGAGCGGAACATCGACGCTCATCCCGCAAAAAGGCGATCCGCGCCTGCACGAACTCGTGCGACTGGTTCATGGAGCGGCATGCCTCGTCGATTCGCGGGACGCTGTCGCGCGCTCGATCGACAGCGTCAGACTCAAGCTCGAGAACATTCGTGCGGCAGACCCGAAAAGCGAGGCAGGGCTCGGCAACGTAAGCCGAAAAGATCGCCAGATGGTCGAGGCGTTCATCGCAAGCCCCGATGTCATGATCGGCCTCGCCAAAGACATACTGCTACGCTTGAGCTGAAAGGCTCAAGATGCTTCGGACCAGATATTTTCATGGCACATCTGGTCCGAAGCACAGCAAGAGGAATGGTCGATGAAAGTCTACGCTTGTCCGTCTGAAGTCTCTGCCCCGCTGTTCAACCCGAACGATACGACCGAATCCTATCTGGCCGCGATCGAGGCGCACAAGGTCGCGCTCAAGAACTGGCTGATCGAGCAGGGTCAGAGAGGCCGGACGGGGGAAATCCTCCGCGTTCCGGTCGCCGACGGCTATGCAGAATACATGCTAGCCGACGGTCGTCGCTCGTTTCTCGTCCACCTGCCCTACTTCGACGGCTATCAGAGCCCGGACGTCGCCTTCTTGCCCAAGAAGGAAGTCCTGAAGCGCATCGACGCCGAGAAGGCGTACGAGCGGCTCTTCTCGCGCATGGCGCGCGCCTGAGAGGCGCCCCACGAGAGGCGAGCGGCGCGCCGCTCGCCTCATGTCACGCTGTCGAGGCACGCTCTATTCGCCAGCATCAATGAAACCGATGTCGGCAACGAGCGGCAAGGCTCATTGCCGGGACTTGCCCGCACGATAGCGCCACGCCCATCCGGTCTTGACGACCTGACTGCCGCGCGCGACGGCGAGCGCGTCGGCCGGCACGTCGCTCGTGACGACCGAGCCGGCCGCGACGATCGCACCGGAGCCGATCGCGAGCGGCGCGACGAGAGCGCTGTTCGAGCCGATGAAGGCCCCCTCCCCGATCACCGTCTCGTGCTTGTCGAAGCCGTCGTAATTGCAGGTGATGGTGCCGGCCCCGAGATTGGCGCGCGCCCCGATGTCGGCGTCGCCGACATAGGAGAGATGCGGGATCTTCGCGCCCTCGCCGACAAAGGCCTTCTTGATCTCGACGAAGTTTCCGATCCTCGCGCCTGCGCCCAGCACGGTGTCGGGACGCAGACGGGCAAAGGGACCGACCGAACAGTCGCGCCCTACCCGACAGCCCTCGAGATAGGAGAAGGCGTGGATGGTGGCGCCCTCTTCGACCGTGACGCCGGGCCTGAACACGACGTGGGGCTCGACCAGAACGTCGCGCCCGAGGGCCGTGTCGAAGGAGAGGGTCACGCTGTCGGGATCGACGAGGGTCGCGCCGGCGGCCATCGCCGCGCGCCTCAGGCGCTCCTGCAGGACGCGCTCGGCCGCGGCGAGCTGCATGCGATCGTTGGCGCCCCGGACTTCCTCTTCGTCCGCGGCGGCTACGCCGACGGGGAGGTCACGCGCGCTCGCGATGCCGACGACGTCGGTGAGATAGAACTCGCCCTTGGCGTTGCGGCAATCGACGGCCTCTAGGAGCGAGAGCGCACGGCGGCCGCACAGAGCCATGATGCCGGCATTGCACAGGGTGATCGCCCGCTCCTCGTCGCTCGCGTCCTTCTCCTCGCGGATCGCCACGACCGAGCCGTTGTGCCCGATGAGACGGCCATAGCCCGTCGGGTCGCTCGCTTCGAAGCAGAGGACGCTCACCGCATCCCCCGACGCGAGCGGCCGCCGCAGCCGCACGAAGGTTTCGGGTTCGACGAGCGGTGTGTCGGCATAGGCGACGATGACGTCGTCCACACCCTCCTCGATCGCGGCGCGCGCACACAGGACCGCATGCGCGGTTCCCCGTCGCTCGCTTTGGACGAAGACACGCGCGTGCGGCGCGCGCTCCGAGACGAGTTGCGCAATCCTCGCGTGATCGGGCCCTATCACGACGGCGACACGATCGGCACCCGCACGCGCGACGGCGTCGAGCACGTGCTCGAGCATGCTGCGACCGGCGATCGCGTGCAGGACCTTGGGGAGCGACGAGCGCATGCGCGTGCCCTCCCCTGCGGCGAGGACAATGGCGAGGCAAGTTCGTTTTTCGGTCGACACGGACGTCTCCTCTCGGACATACGCACGAGATAGACGCAGCACCTCGGAATGCGCTCGACCGGCCAATCGCGCAGCGCAAAGACCCCCGGTCGCCTCGAATCCCCTGATCACGCCGACGGCAATGCAGGATCACGTCGATGTGACGCGAGACGCAGGCATCGGCCACGCCAAGTCGCGCAATCCGCATCCTATCTCGCCTATTCTCGTCTCGTGCGGTCGACATTCTGGCCGCACCCTCGAAGAGGGCGCCATCCATGGACAGCCATCCCGCCTCACACGACCGCCGCGTCGTGCTCGTCGGCATCGCATCGTCGGTCGTCTGCCTCGCTTTGCCGGCCATGGCGCGTGCGACCCCTCACGGCGACCTGGTGGAGGACGCCGTCGCCGCGATCCTGCGCGATCGCATCGCGGAGGAAGGCGGCATCACCTTGAGCGTGCCGAGCGTCGCCGAAAACGGGGCGCAGGTGCCGGTCACGATCAGGGTCGAGAGCCCCATGACGAGCGACGATCACGTGACCACGATCCATGTCCTGGCGACACGAAATCCGACGCCGCGCGTCGGCCGCTTCCATCTGACGCCGCAGATCGCGCGCGCCGAGGTCACCACTCGCATCCGTCTCGCCGAAGAGCAGGAGATCGTCGTCATCGCCGAGGCGAGCGACGGTCGCGTCTTCACCGCGGCGGCGCGGATCGCCGTGACGGTCGGCGGCTGCGCGACCTGAGGAGACGACGCGACATGTCCACACCCCGCATCCGCCTGCCACGCGAGGCCCGTCGCGGCGTTGCCGTCGTGGTCCGGACCCTGATCGACCATCCGATGGCGACCGGCCTCTCGACGGGCATGTCTCGCGACATGCTCGCACGTTTCGAGGTGACCGTGAACGGCACGCTCGCCTTCGCCTACGACTTCGACAACGGATCCTCGGCCAATCCGACTTTCACCTTCCACGTGCGTCTCGACGAGACCTCGGACTTCCGCTTCGTCTGGACGCACGAGGACGGCCGGACCTTCGACATCCAGCAGCGCGTGAGCGTCGTCTGAGCCGTCCTCAAGGTGCCTTCTTCTCGATCGTGGTGATCCCGCCCATGTAGGGCAGGAGAGCGTCGGGAACGGTGACTGAGCCGTCGCCGGAGACGTAGGTCTCCATGATCGCGATGAGGGCCCGCCCGACCGCCACGCCCGAGCCGTTCAAGGTCGTGACGAAGTGGTTCTTGCCCTCGCGCTTGAACCGCGCGTTCATGCGCCGCGCCTGGAAGTCACCGCAATCCGAGACGGACGAGATCTCGCGATAGCGGCCTTGTCCCGGCAACCAGACCTCGATGTCGTAGGTCTTGCGCGCCGCAAAGCCCATATCGCCGGAGGCGAGAAGCACGACCCGGTACTTCAGGTCGAGGCTCTGGAGCACCTTTTCGGCACAAACGAGCATGCGCTCGTGCTCGTGCGCGGCCGCCTCGGGCGTGGTGATCGAGACGAGCTCGCACTTCATGAACTGGTGCTGGCGCATCATTCCCACGACGTCGCGACCGGCCGACCCCGCCTCCGCGCGAAAGCAGGGCGTCAACGCCGTCAGGCGCAGCGGCAGCTCGTCTTCCCGCAGGATGCTCTCGCGCACCAGATTGGTGAGGGTCACCTCGGCTGTCGGAATGAGGTGCAGTGTCGGCTCGGACGTCACCCTGAACAGGTCGTCTGCGAATTTCGGGAGCTGTCCGGTCCCGAACAGGGCATCGTCGCGCACGAGAAGCGGCGCGGCGACCTCCTCGTAGCCGTGCTCCCGGACGTGCAGGTCGATCATGAACTGGCCGAGCGCCCGCTCGAGGCGCGCGAGCCCGCCGCGCAGCACGCAGAAGCGCGAGCCGGACAGACGTGCCGCGACCTCGAAATCCATCAGGCCGAGACGCTCGCCAGTGACGTAATGCTCGGGCACGCGGGCCAACCGACCCACAGTGCGATCCGCACCCTCCTCACGCAGGACGATGTTCTCGTCCTCGCCGCCGGCCGGCACGTCAGGCGCCGGCACGTTCGGGACCCGCTCAGCTTCGCGCCGGAAGTCGGCCTCGGCGACCGATTGCTCGCGCTCGAGGCCAGCGATCTCGGACTTGAGCTCGTTCGCCGCCTGCCGGAGGGCGAACGCACGGTCGGCGTCCTTCTCCCGCAGAGCCTCGGATATCTCCTGGACCAGAGCGTTGCGACGTGCCTGTGCTTCTTGAAGGCGCGAGATCGTGGACCTGCGGTCGTCGTCGAGCACGACCAGACGCTCGGCGAGCGCGGACCCGTCGAGCCCGCGCGCATGCATCGCCTTCGAGAACGCGGCGACGTCCTCACGAACCAAACGCATATCGATCATCGTCTTTCTCTCGAGCCAAACGCGCCGGAGCAGTATGGCTTATCTGGCCTCGCCCTTTTCGAAAAGCAAGTGGGCGAGGCCTCCCAGCACGGCGCCGGAAGAGCCGCATCGATGATGCTCCATGCGATCAAAATCGGTTCGGACGGAGACCCGAGTACGCCTTCGACCCGATTGCGGCCACGCAGTGACAGCTCTCCGAACCTCAAGCCGTTGGCGGATCGATGTCGTTCGCCGTGGCGAGCGGATCGGGTCCGAAAGTGTTCGGCCCCCTCGTGCCCGGCAGAACCATCATCACGAAGATGACGACCGACGACAGAATTGCGAGTCCGTCGAAGAAATTGAACGCGTCCTGTTGAGCTCCTCCCCAGAGCCCCGCGAAAACGTGCACGGCGATCGCCGCCAGGAACCAATAACCAGATCGATCGGTGTCGTGCAGCCGTCTGACGGTCACTGCACAGAGCGGAACGATCGCGAGGATGTAGAGAATACTCGTCAACGGAAACCATGCATTGAAGGGAGTCCAGAAGAGAACAGTATCGATCGCAATGGTGCACGTAATCGCAAGGAAAAACGCCAGGTAGAACCACCAATATTCCGACCGCGGTGCCCGATCCTTGAAGTTGAAGGCCTTGCTAACGCAGACTGTGACTGCCTCCTTGAAGGTCAGCCCTCGGGTGTGCTGATGTCGATCCATATTGTCTTCCCTCCCGCTGCGACCGCACAATCGCTCTTTCTATTCTACCGGAAGCCTAGCACCGATGTGCGCGCAATTCCGAAGAGCATTAGACATCAGGCTGCTCGGCAACTCCGAAGCCATCTGTTCTTGTGCGCTCAAAAAGCGCAATGCGCATGCATGGTAAGGGCCATTACCAACTCCGCTATTCAGACAGATTGGAATTGGCAGTGTCAGCTTTGACGGTGGGTTCACGTGAGGCCGCAACCAGGGGCGGAGCGCCTTCGGTGCCTGTTTCTCACCGATTTTCTCTGGTCTCGATCGGCCGAGCCGGTCTACAGAGACTTCGAGGCTGTTTTTCGATGATTCGTCGCACGCGCGAACGACGTCGTCCGGCCTGCCGCGGAGAGTTTTCGTCGTTCGGGTGCGAGGCGTCCGATCGGGCTCTGACGTTTCGTTCTTCTGCTCGCTATCCATGGACTGCTCGCGTAAGGCGGCCGTCGACGCACCGACCGGCGATGCCGATACCGAAAAAAAAAGGCAGTGTCAGCTTTGACGGTGGGTGCTGGTTAGGGCGCAACCAGAAGGCGGAACGCCTTCAGCGCCTGTTCCTTGCCGAGCCCCCTCTGGTCTCGAAAGAC
>JARWLF010000403.1:0-17001 GCA_029853055.1 Scenedesmus sp. KT-U
CAGCAGGCAGGCGATGGTCATCGGCCCCACCCCGCCCGGCACCGGCGTGATGGCCCCGGCCGCCGCCTTCGCCTCCGCGAAGGCCACGTCGCCCACGACGCGGGTCTTGCCCTGGGCCGCCTTCTCCGGATCGGCGGAGGGCACGCGGTTGATGCCGACATCGATGACGACCGCCCCCTCCTTGATCCAGTCGCCGCGCACCATCTCCGGCCGGCCGACCGCGGCCACCAGGATGTCCGCCTCCCGGCAGACCTGGGCCAGGTTGACGGTGCGGCTGTGGGCGATGGTGACGGTGCAGTCGGCCTGCAGCAGCAGCTGCGCCATCGGCTTGCCCACGATGTTGGAGCGGCCGACGACGACGGCGTGCAGGCCGCGCAGCTCACCGATCACGTCCTTCAGCAGCATCAGGCAGCCCAGCGGCGTGCAGGGCACCAGGGCCGGCAGCCCGACGGCCAGCCGCCCGGCATTGACGATGTGGAACCCGTCCACATCCTTGTCCGGATCGATGGACGCCAGCACGGCCGCGCTGTCGATGTGCGCGGGCAGCGGCAGCTGCACCAGGATGCCGTGGATTGCCGGATCGTGGTTCAGCTGGTTCACCAGCCGCAGCAGCTGCTCCTGCGTCGTTTCCACCGGCAGGCGGTGGGTGACGGAGTGCAGACCGGCTTCCCGGCTCTGCTCCCCCTTGTTCTTGACATAGAGCTGGCTGGCCGGGTCCTCACCCACGATGACGACGGCCAGGCCGGGCACCAGCCCCTGTTCCGTCTTCAGCCGCTGCACGACGCCGGCGATGCGCCCGCGTAGATCGGCCGCGAAGGCCTTGCCGTCGATGATGCGTGCCTCGGACATGCTGGCTCCCCCGGGGGCTGGTCAGAAGGATCGGCGGCGGACAGGGGCCGCGGGTCAGCGGCCAAGCCCGTCCATCCAGTCGCCCAGGCGGCTCAACAGCTCCGCCGTGGGACCGGCTACGTGTAGTATCTTTGACCGGTCCGTACCACCGGCCACCACGTCAAGGCTGGTCTTCGGCAGCCGCCATTCCCGCGCCAGCAGGGCGATGACCGCGGCATTGGCTCGCCCGGCCTCCGGCGCCTCGGTCACCGACAGGCGTAGCGCCAGCCGGCCCGGCCGGGCCTCGGCGATGCCCTGCACCGCCGTGCGCTTCGCCCCCGGCGTCACCTTCAGGTGCACGCGCACGCCGCCCGCGGCCGCCTCCACGGCAGGCGCGGGGGACGGGGGGAGCGGCGTGGTCAGCTGAAGGCGCCGATGATCGCGGGTGCGTAGCCGGCCAGCAGGTTGCGCAGGAAGAAGATGATCAGGATGACGATGATGGGCGAGATATCCACCCCGCCCAGGTTCGGCAAGGCGTTGCGCACCGGCCGCAGCACCGGCTCCGTCAGCCGGTACAGCATGTCCGCCACGGTGTAGACGAAGCGGTTATGCGTGTTGATGACGTTGAAGGCGATCAGCCAGCTCAACACCGCGGAGATGATCAGCACCCAGACATAAAGGCCCAGGATGGTGTCGATCAGGGTGAGGATGGCGACGATCAACGGGGCCATAGGGGTTCCATCGGAAGCGGTCGTGCCCCCGGAACGTAATGTCCCGCCCCCCGCATGTCCAGAGCAGGACCAAGCCCATCCGCGGCACGACAATGCGGTAAGACGCCCCGCGCCCCGGCTATTCGCCCTTGGGCGTGAACATGTAGCCCGCGCCGCGGATCGTCTTGATGTATTGCGGACGGGCCGGGTCGATTTCGACCTTCCGCCGCAAGCGCGCGATGCGCACGTCGATGGACCGGTCGAAAGGTTCGTTGTCGCGGTGGTGGGCAAGGTCCAGCAGCTGGTCGCGGGTCAGCACCCGGTTGGGCTTCGACGCGAAGACCGCCAGCAGGTCGAATTCCATGGCCGTCAAGTCGACCGGGTCACCGTCCAGCCGGCGCAGGGTCCGCGCCGCCAGGTCCAGCCGCCAGGGACCGAAGGCGGCGATTTCCCGGGAGTCGCCGGGCGGGGCCGGCGACGTGGCCCGGCCGGCCCCGCGGCGCAGCACGGCCCGGATGCGGGCCAGCAGCTCACGCAGGTCGAAGGGCTTCGCCACATAGTCGTCGGCCCCCAGCTCCAGCCCGACCACACGGTCCACCACCGTCCCCGCACCGGTCACCATGATGATGGCGGGGCCGCCGCCGGGGGCGGATTTCAGCCGCCGGGCGATGCTGAACCCGTCCTCCCCCGGCAGGCCCAGGTCCAGCAGCAGAAGGTCGGGCATCCCGGCCTTCAGCGCCTGGTCCAGATCGGGGCCGCTGGCGACCGCCGCCACATCGAACCCCTGCTGTGCCAGATAGCCGGTCAGCAGCTCGCGCAGCTCCGCCTCATCGTCGACGACCACGATCCTGCGGCTGTCGGACATCGCCCCCGTCCCCTCTCCTCGGCCCGCACCCCGGCCTTTCCCTAAGGAATGCCCGTGTTCGGAAATCTCTGCAATATCGCAGACATGGGGCGGACAACCTTCGTACATGGTCGCGTGCGAGAATGGGCCGCCGGGCGGCATGTCGCCCCCCTCGCCACCCCTTCCGCCGTGGCGTAGGCTGGCGCCTTGTTGCCGGCAGGGGGGAGGGGCGGGAATGATTTCGGACGCCGACTATGCGCGAGTCGATGCGACCGGGCTGGCCGCACTGGTGGCCGCGGGGGAGGTGTCGCCGGCCGAGCTGGTGGCCAGCGCCATCGCCCGGATGGAGGCGGTGGAGCCCCGGCTGGGCGGGCTGGTGGAGCGGGTGTACGACCGCGCCCGGGCCGAGGCGGCGAGCCCCCTGCCGGACGGGCCGTTCCGGGGCGTGCCCTTCCTGCTGAAGGACAACATGAACCCGGCCGCCGGCATCCCCTACCACAACGGCTCCGCCCTGTGGCACGGCTGGGTGCCGGACCGGGACAGCGAGCTGGTGGCCCGCTTCCGCCGGGCGGGGCTGATCATCCTGGGCAGCAGCAAGGTGCCGGAGCTGTCGCTGATGCCGGTGACGGAGCCCGGGCGGTTCGGCCCCGCGCGCAATCCCTGGGACTGCGGCCACACGCCCGGCGGATCGTCCGGCGGGTCGGCGGCCCATGTGGCGGCACGCGGCGTGCCGATGGCCCATGCGACGGATGGCGGCGGCTCCATCCGCATCCCGGCCAGCTGCTGCGGCCTGTTCGGGCTGAAGCCGACCCGCGGGCGCACGCCCAACGGCCCCTATCTGGGGGAGGGGTGGCACGGCGCCTGTGTCGCGCATGTCGTGACCCGCAGCGTGCGCGACAGCGCCCGCCTTCTGGACGCGGTGGCCGGCCGCGACCCGGGCGCGCCCTATGGGATCGAGCCGCCGGACCAGCCCTTCGCCGCCGCCGCCTCCCGCCCGCCCCGGCGGCTGCGCATCGCGCTGTCGGCCACGCCCCCGCTGGACGTGCCCGTGCACGCCGACTGCCGCCGCGCGCTGGAGGAGGCGGGGCGGCTCTGCGCCGAGCTGGGCCATGAGGTGGAGGAGGCGACGCCGCCCACCCATCCCGACCTGCTGAAATGGTTCCTGGTCGCCTTCTTCGCCGCCGTGGCCCAGGAGTTCGCGCTGGCGGAGGTGCAGACCGGCCGCCCCACCCGCCGGGGGGAGGTGGAGACCGCCACCTGGCTGTGCCGCCTGCTGGGCCGCAGCTTCAGCGCGGAGGATCTGTCGGTGGCGTTGGAGCGGCTGCACCGCGAATCGCGCCGGACCGCCCCCTTCTTCCAGCGCTACGACGTGCTGCTGACGCCCACCCTGGCCCAGCCGCCGCTGGCCCTGGGTGCCCTTCGCCCGCGGGGGGTGGAGGCCCTGGGGCAGGAGCTGGTGGCCCGGCTGGGGCTGGGCGGGCTGGCGAAGCTGGGGCCGTTCCTGGATGAGGCGGTGCGGCGCACCTTCAGCTTCGTCCCCTTCACCCCGCTGTGGAACATCACCGGCCAGCCGGCCGCCAGCCTGCCGCTGGCCTGGACGGCGCCGACGCCCACCGCCCCGGCCGGCCTGCCGCTGGGGGTACAGGCCGTGGGCCGGTTCGGGGAGGAGGGCACGCTGCTGGCCCTGGCGGCAGAGCTTGAGGCGGCACGGCCCTGGGCCGACCGGATGCCGCCGATCTGACCCCGCCTGTCAAGCCTGCACGACCATATGTAAAGCGCCCTTGACAGTGTAAAGCGTCCTTGTCATATCTATGCCCAGGCAACGTTCCCAGGGACGGGAGGCGGTCATGGCAGGGGTAAGGAAGCGGGTCGTCATCGGCATGCTGCTGTTCGCCACCGGCTTCATCATCGGCTGGCAAGGCGCCAAGGTCCTGCGCGCGACCGACCCCGCGCCGGAGGTCGCCGCGCTGGCGGAACCGGGGGATGGTCCCCTGACCCGGGCGGCGGTCGACGCCATGGTCGCCATCCTGGTGGTCGAGGCGGTGATCCACCGGCTGCGCAGCCGATAGCCGCGCCAGACACCCCCACCGCCCTACGCGACGCGAACCAGAGGAGGGATTTCCGGATGTTGGAACTCACGCAGAACGGGCTTTCATACCGCTGGAGCGCCCTGACCAGCCGGGAACGGCGCGACGCTGGCGCCGCCCTGGGCTGCTTCGCCGTCGCCGGCTTCATCGCGGGATTCCTGGTCGGCTTCACCCCGGGCCGCGGGATGGCGCCGGAGCTGCTGGTGCCGCTGTCGCTGCTGCCCATGCTGCCGCTGGCGGGCGGGGTGCTGTTCCTGCGCCGCCTTGGCCGGGCGATGGATGAGTTCCACTGGAAGATGGACCGGCAGGCGGTGCATCTGGGGGTGCGGCTGTTTCTGCTGATCGCCACCCCGCTGGCCCTGATGGACGGGATCGCGGGCGTCGTGCTGCTGCCCGGGTGGGGCTATGTGCTGCTGCTGTACGCATGCCTGGTGGCGAGCGTCGTGGTCGTCGCGCGCCGGATGATAGGAACGGGGGAGGCTTGAGGATGGCCGAGCTGACGCATGGCGGATTGTGGATCCGCTGGTCCAGCCTGAACCGCCGGGACAAGCGGGCGGTGGCGGTGAGTTTGAGCCTGCTGGCCCTGGGCGGTTTCATCCTGGGGATGATCACCGGATTCTATGAGGATCAGGAGCCGCTGCCGCTCGGCCCCGGGTCCCTGGCGCTGGTCCTGGTGCCGCTGCTGCCGGCGGTGGCGGGGGCTGTCATCTATGCCCGCTTCGTCCTGCGCCAGGATGAGCTGTTCCAGCGCTTCCACCTGGTCACCAGCCTGACGGCCGGCTTCGCCATGTTCGCCACGCTGCTGCCGCTGATGATGGTGGAAAGCGTGTTGGGGCCGGTGGACTGGGCCCTGCAGGCGTTGCTGCTGGCCTTCGCCGTGGGGTCCATCGGCGGCGGCTTCTGGGCCACGCGGAGATATCTGTGATGGAGAACCGGCTGCATATCCTGCGGGCGGAGCGGCGCTGGTCGCAGGGGGAGCTGGCGGAGCGGCTGGGCGTCTCACGGCAGACGGTCAACGCCATCGAGACGGGGAAGTACGACCCGTCCCTGCCGCTGGCGCTGAAGATCGGGCGTCTGTTCGGCCAGCCGGTGGAGGAGATCTTCCTGCTGGCGGACGACGGCGACGCGGCCCGCGCGGCATCCTGACGAAGCCTTAACCATACCACCCTACTGCTGGGGGTGGCCGAAGCGGCCGCATCTGCGGCAACGGCCCGGCCACGGCCAGATGATGCAACCCAAGGAGGATGCATGAACAGGTATGCTCTCCCTATTCTGGCCATGATGGCCGCGGCCGGCCTGGCCACGGCGGTCCCGGCGTCGGCCCAGCCGGCCGGCACCCCGTGCCATGTGCGCGGCATTGCCGACCTGGCCACCTGCCACCGGATCGAGGTGCCGGAGGACCGGTCCAGGCCGGATGGCCGCACCATCGGCCTGCATGTCGCGGTGCTGCCCGCCCGCGGCAGTGCCAAGGCGCCGGACAGCGCCCTGTTCCTGCTGGCCGGCGGGCCGGGACAGGCGGCCACCGACATGGGCCCGCTGGTGGCGGCCGCCCTGTCCAAGGTGCGGGAAAGCCGGCCCATCGTGCTGATGGACCAGCGCGGCACCGGCCGCAGCCACCCGCTGCGCTGCACCCTGCCGACGGAGGCGGAGGCGTCGATGGCCGGCTCGGCCGACCAGCTGGTGGCGGCGCTGACGGCCTGCCGCCAGGGCTGGGACGCCGACCTGCGCCGCTACTCCACCCTGGATGTGGTGGAGGATGTGGAGACGGTGCGCCGCACGCTGGGACTCCGCCAGCTGGATCTGTGGGGCGGGTCCTGGGGCACGCGCACGGCCCTGCTGTACATGCGCACCTATCCCGCCAGCGTGCGCACGGCCGTCCTGGACGGGGTGACCGCGCCCAACGACCTGCTGCTGCCGGGGGAGCCGGCGCATTCCCAGGCGGCGCTGGACGCGCTGTTCGCCGCCTGCGCCGCCGACGCGGCCTGTGCGGAGGCGCACCCGGACCTCGGCCCGCGCTTCGCCGGGTGGCTGGACGGGCTGTCCGCCGGGGGCACCGCCACCTATGTCGACGGCGCGGCGGGGGAACGGCGCGTGCTGACGATGGACCGCG
Organism: Scenedesmus sp. KT-U; assembly: GCA_029853055.1. Lineage (NCBI taxonomy): Eukaryota > Viridiplantae > Chlorophyta > Chlorophyceae > Sphaeropleales > Scenedesmaceae > Scenedesmus > Scenedesmus sp. KT-U. The sequence goes on from JARWLF010000403.1 coordinate 6,580, forward strand.
ACGGCGTGGCCCAGGCGGTGCGCGGCACGCTGTATTCCACCACCGGCGCCGCCCGCCTGCCCCACGCGCTGGAGCGGCTGATGGCGGGCGACGCGACGGCGCTGCTGCCGCTGACCCTGGGCGCGGGAAGCGTCGTGCGCGACACCATGTTCATGGGCGCCACCCTGGCCAGCCTGTGCCGGGAGGAGGTGCCGCGCGCCGCCGGCGTCCGGTCGGCGGCCGGCTTCACCGGGACCAGCTGGCTGGATGGCTGGCGCGCCATGTGCGACGGGGTGGAGGTCGACCCGCTGCCCCCCGGCTATGCCGACCCGGTGACGGTGGATGTGCCGGTGCTGCTGCTGTCGGGGGCCCTGGACCCGATCACCCCGCCCGCCAGTGCGGAGCTGGCGCTGGCCCACCTGCCCCGGGTCTGGCACCTGGTCGCCCCCCATGCCGGGCACATCGTCAGCGGTGCAGCACCCTGTGTCGGCGACCTGATCGCCGGGTTCGTGGCGGAGGCCAGCGGTGCCGGGCTGGACGGCGCCTGCCTGGCCCGCCGCGGCCGACCGCCCTTCATGACCGGCCCCATGGGCCCCACCCCCTGAACGCGCCGCAAGAGCGAGGAGACCGGACATGCTGCGGATCAACGGACTTGTGAAGCGCTTCGGCAAGGTGACGGCCGTGGACGGCGTCGCCTTCACCGCCCGCGACGGGGAGATCACGACCCTGCTGGGCGCCAACGGGTCGGGCAAGACGACCAGCCTGCGCTGCCTGGTGGGGCTGCTGCGCCCCGACGCGGGCGAGGTGATGGTGGACGAGGTGGACGTGACCCGCCACGCCAAGGCCGCGCGGCAGCGGCTGGGCTGGTTCCCCGACGCCTTCGGCCTGTACCCCCGCCTGACGGTGCGGGAGCACCTGCGCTATTTCGCCAAGCTGCACGGCATGGCGGGCGTGGCGATGGAGGGGGCCATCGACAGCGCCATCGACGAGCTGGCGATGCACGACATCGCCGACCGCCGGACGGAGGGTTTCTCCACCGGGCAAAGCATGAAGGTGGCGCTGGCCCGGGCGCTGGTGCATTCCCCCCGCAACCTGATCCTGGATGAGCCCACCCGCGGGCTGGACGTCATGAGCATCCGCCTGCTGCGGGAAACCCTGCGCAACCTGCGCACCCAGGGCCGCTGCATCCTGCTGTCCAGCCACGTCATGGCGGAGGTGGCGGAACTGTCGGACCGGGTGGTCTGCATCGCCGGCGGCCGCACCGTCGCCGACGGCACCCCGGAGGAGCTGGTGGCCCGCACCGGGGCCGCCACGCTGGAGGACGCCTTCGTGCAACTGGCCGCCTGACGCCCCGGCGGAGAGGAGGAAGGGAACATGCGCAAGCAGGTCGCCACCGTGCTGGGCACGGAGTTCATCGATCACATCCGCGACCGCCGGTCGGTCTTCGCGGCCTTCATCTATGCCCTTTTCGGGCCGATCCTGGTGCTGGCCATGCTGACCATGATCGCCAACCAGGTCAGCGGCGACCGGGTGGTCCGGGCGGCCGTCTATGGCGCGGAGCACGCGCCCACCCTGGTGGCGGAGCTGGCCCGGCGGGAGATCGTGGTGGAACGCCGCGACGGCACGCCGGAGGGGCTGCCCAGCCTGGCCGGGACCGACGTCGTGCTGGTCATCCCGCCCGACTACCCGGCCCGCTACCGCGCGGGGGAGCCGGCGGAGCTGGTGCTGTACCGGGATGAGCGGCGCGAAAGCTCCACCCATGCGGCACGGGTGGTGACCCGCCACCTCCAGCTCTATGCCGGCGACATCGCCGCCTCCCGCCTGATCGCCCGCGGCGTCCCGGCGGAGGTGACGATGCCCATCCAGGTGCAGGAGGCGAACGTGGCCCTGGCCGGGGCGGCGACGCTGCAGATCGCCACCATGCTGCTGTACTTCTTCGTCGCCGCCCCCTTCTTCACCAGCATGACCGTCGCCATCGACAGCACGGCGGGGGAGCGGGAGCGCAAGTCCCTGCACCCGCTGCTGGCCCAGCCCGTGGACCCGCATGTGCTGATCCTGGGCAAATGGACCAACGCCGCGTTGTTCGGCATGGCCGGCACGGTGGTGACGATCCTGCTGGGCATGGCGCTGATGCGGTTCGCCCCGCTGGAGCGGCTGCAGGTCAGCCTGCCGCTGGATATCATGACCCAGGTCCAGATGATCCTGGTGGTGATCCCGCTGGCCCTGGCCGCGGCCGGGTTGCAGGTGATGCTGGCCCTGCTGGCCAAGAGCTTCAAGGAGGCGCAGACCTACCTGACGCTGCTGTCCTTCGCGCCGGTCGTGCTGGCCTTTTCCGGCAGCTTCGGCGGGCGGGAGCCGGAGGGGATCATGCAGGTCCTGCCCGTGCTGGGCCAGATCGAGCTGCTGCGCGGGCTGGTGGCCGACGGGGCGCTGGATACGGGCCGGCTGGCCGTCACCAGCGCGCTGTGTCTGCTGGTCACCGCCGGTGCCCTGTGGCAGGCCACGCGGCAGTTGAAGGATGAGAAAATCCTTGGCATGGGTTGAGCGGATGCCCGCCCACTCCCGCCCAGGGTGCCGCCATGCCCGATAGCGATCAGCCCCGCCCCGCCCCGCTAGAGCCCGCCCCCCTCCAGCCCGGCGCCGACGATGCCGGTGGGGAGCAGGCCGGAAACGACGCACCACCGCCGGGCGGGCCGGGGCCGAAGCCGCCGCTGCGCCGCTCGATCCTGGGCGGGCTTGCCGGGTTCGCGGGCGGTGCCGCCGCCGGGGCGCTTGCCATGGCGGCGCTGCTCTGGGGCGATGCGGGGGACAGGTCCTGGGTGTCCGTCTGGGACATCCTGTTCCTGCCCCTGGTCGTCATCCCCGTGGTGCTGGTGCATGAGCTGGGGCACCTGGCGGCAGGCCTGCTGGTGCGGATGCGCTTCATCCTGCTGGCGCTGGGTCCCGTCATGCTGGTGCGCCGCGCGTCGGGCGTCCGGCTGGGCCTGAACCGGCGGGCGGATTGGGGGGTCGGCATGGCCGCGCTGGTGCCGGACGGCGCCTGGCCGCAGGACGTGGTGCGGCGCCGTTTCGCCGTGATGGTCGCCGCCGGCCCCCTGGTCAGCTTCGCGCTGGCGGCGGTCTGTCTCTGGGCCGCGTGGCCGGCGCAGACACGGGTGGACGGCTATGTCGCCCTGACCGGGCTGGTGTCGGCGGCGCTGGCGCTGATGAACCTGATCCCCTTCCGCGCGGGCGGCCTGTCCACCGACGGGCGGCAGCTGCTGGAGATGGCGCGGGGGGATACCATGATCGCCGATCGGATGGACGCGGTGGCGCTGGCAGCGGAATCGCTGGCCGGCGTCCGCCCCGCCCATCTTGACCCCGTCCGCATCGCCCGGCTGACCGGAAGCGCCGATGATCACCTGCGGCTGGGCGGTCATTCCCTGGCGATCGCCGCCGCCTTCGACCAGGGCTGCGATCCGGCCGCCCATGTGGCCGTGCTGGCGCGCGAATGGCGGCGCTATCCGCCCGCCTTCCAGGCGGAACCCGCCGCCATCGTGGCCGTCTGGAAGGCCCGATTCGGCGCGGACCCCGCCGGTGCCGCCGCCTGGCTGGAGGAGGCGCGCAAGGGCATGGACCTGGAGGGCTGGACCGCCCTGGCGGAGGTGGAGGTGGCGGCCGCCCGCGGGGACCGGGCGGCGGTCGCCACCACCCTGCCCTTCGCCCGCGACAAGGTGGCCCGCCTGCCCGATGCCGGCATGGCCGCCTTCCTGAACGACCGGCTGGACCAGCTGGCCGGCCGGGCCTGACCCGCGGGTCAGAACCCTTCGCCGTACACCTTGTCCAGGTCGGCGTCGGAGAAGCGGAAGGTGGTGTTGCAGAACTCGCAGGTCACCGCCACCTTGCCGTCCACCCGCAGGTCCGCCAGCTCGTCCCGGGCGATGGAGCGCAGGACCGTCGCCACCCGGTCGGCGGAGCAGCGGCAGCCGAAGCGCAGCGCCTGCCGGTCGAAGATGCGCGGCGTCTCCTCATGGAACAGCCGGTAGATCAGGGTATTCACCGGCAGGCCGGTGTCCAGCAACTCCGCCTCCGTCACCGTCTCCAGCAGGTGCATGGTCCGGTTCCAGTCCTCCGCGCTGTTGGCGGAGCGGTGCTCGGCCGCGCTGGCGGCGTCCGCCGGCGGCAGGGCCTGCAGCATCACCGCCCCGCCCCGCCATTTGCCGTCCGGCCCCTTGGCAGCAACGGCCTTCACGCCGGTCGCCAGCTGTTCGGACTGGCGGAAATAGTGGCGGATGGCGTCGGCCAGGGTGGCCCCGCGCAGCTCCACGATGCCCTGGTAGCGCTCCGTATGCTCCCCCTGGTCCACGGTGAAGGCCACGTATCCGCTGCCCAGCAGGCTGCCCATGTCGGGCTGGAAGCCCTTGTGGGACTGCTGTTCCGTCAGCCGGTCGGCATTGAAGCTGGCATAGCCGCGCAGGTCGCCCACACTGGTGACGTCGGCCACCGTATAGGCGACGGGGCCGTCGCCCTTGGTCTGCAGGGTGAAGATGCCGTCATACTTCAGCGCCGCCGCCAGCACCGTCGCCAGCAGGATGGTTTCCGCCAGCAGCTGCTGCACCGGTTCCGGATAGGCGTGGCGGGACAGAATTTCGTCCAGCGCCGGCCCGACCCGCACGACCCGCCCCCGGATGGAGGAGCGGTCGAGCTGGAAGGGCTGCACCACGTCGATGTCGGCGGTGACGGGATCGGTGTCACGGCGGGGGACGCCCGCCGTGCCGGGGTGATCGCTCATGTTCTCAAGCACCAGGCCAGGATGCCCTTCTGGGCGTGCATGCGGTTCTCCGCCTCGTCCCAGACGACGCTCTGCGGCCCGTCGATGACAGGGGCGGTCACCTCCTCCTCCCGGTGGGCGGGGAGGCAGTGCATGAATATGGCGTCGGATTTCGCCAGTCCCATCAGATTCTCATTCACCTGATAGGGGCGCAGCAACGCCTGGCGGCGCAGGCCGTCGGTGTTGTGCATGCTGACCCAGGTGTCGGTGACGATGGCATCCGCCCCCGTCGCTGCCGCCCGCGGGTCACGGGTCACCTGGACGCGCCCGCCCTGCGCCTCGATCCATTCCAGCGTGGCGCGGCTGGGCGCCAGCTCGGCCGGGCAGGCGATGCGCAGTTCGAAATCGAACAGCACGGCCGCGTGGATCCAGCTCTGGCAGACATTGTTGGCATCGCCGGACCAGCAGACCACCCGGTCCTTGATGGGGCCCTTGCGCTCCTCGAACGTCAGGATGTCGGCCATGATCTGGCAGGGGTGGCTGACATCGGTCAGGCCGTTGATGACGGGCACCGTCGCGGCCTCCGCCATCTCGTGCAGCTTCGCCTCGTCATTGGTGCGCATCATGATGACGTCGACATAGCGCGACAGCACCCGGCCGGTATCCGCGATGGTCTCGCCATGGCCCAACTGGATCTCGCTGCCGGTCAGCACGATGGTCTCCCCACCCAGCTGGCGCATGCCCACCTCGAAGCTGACCCGGGTGCGGGTGCTGGGCTTCTCGAAGATCAGCGCCAGGGTCTTGCCCAGCAGCGGCTTCTCCGCCGCCGGACCCATCTTCTTCATCAGCGCCGCATGGTCCAGGATCTGTCGCAGCTCCGCCGCGTCGTGCCGGTGGATGTCCAGGAAATGCCGGACCTTCTTGGGCGCGGTGGCGGCGGTCATGCTGCGGTTCCTTGTGCGGGGACGCCGGGGAAGCCCTGGCACGTCCGGTCGATGATGTTGCACGCCTCCTCCACCTCGGCCTCGCCGATGATGAGGGGGGGCAGGATGCGGATGGTGTTGTCGGCGGCGCCCACGGTCAGCAGGCCGTTGTCGCGCAGGGCCGTCACCAGATCGGCGGCGTTCACCCCGTCGCGGCAGCGCAGGCCCAGCATCAGCCCCTGGCCGCGGGCCAGGTCCAGCACATGCGGGTGGCGGGCCACCAGCGCCTCCAGCCGGGACTTCAGCAGGGCGCCGATGCGGTTGACGCCGTCCATGAAGCCGTCGCGGGTGACCACGTCCAGCACGGCATTGCCTACCGCCATGGCCAGCGGATTGCCGCCGAAGGTGCTGCCATGGGTGCCGGCGGTCATGCCCAACGCCGCCTTCTCCGTCGCCAGGCAGGCGCCGACGGGGAAGCCGCCGCCGATTCCCTTGGCGATGGGCATGACGTCGGGCACGACGCCGGCCCATTCATGGGCGAACATCTTGCCGGTGCGGGCCACGCCGGTCTGGATCTCGTCGAACACCAGCAGCAGCCCGAACTCGTCCGCCGTCTCGCGCAGCGCCTTCAGATAGCCGGGGCTGGGGGTGCGGATGCCGCCTTCGCCCAGGATCGGCTCCACCATGATGGCGGCCGTCTCCGGCCCGATGGCGGCGCGCAGTTCGTTCAGATTGTCGAAGGCCACCTGGTCGAAGGCGTCCAGCAGCGGGCCGAAGCCCTTGACCATCTTCTCCGACTTCGCCGCGGCGATGGCGGTGGTGCTGCGCCCGTGGAAGGCGCCGCTGGCGACGACGAAGCGGGTCTTCTGGGGATTGCCGGTCTCATAGTGGTACTTGCGCACCACCTTGACCGCGCATTCCCACGCCTCCACCCCGGAATTGGTGAAGAACACGGTGTCCGCGAAGGTCAGGTCCACCAGCCGCTGCGACAGCGTCTCCTGCCCCGCCACGCGGAACAGGTTGGAGGTGTGCCAGAGCTTGCCCGCCTGCTCCGTCAGTTTCTCGACCAGATAGGGGTGCGCGTGACCCAGCAGGTTCACCGCGATGCCGCTGGTGAAATCCAGGAATCGTCGGCCGTCCCGGGTCCAGATATTGGCACCCTCGCCCCGCTCGAACACGAGGTCGATGCGGGCATAGGTCGGCATGACGGTGGGGATCACAGGGCAAACCCTCCTGATGGGGCCGGAGTGACGGACGGGCCGGGCAAGTCCCGGCCCTGTCCAGGGAAAACGGCATTAATTGTGCGGTGCGGGGGGACTGTCAACGTTCCGCCCCCTGCGCGGCCCGCAAGACAGGGGCGAGACCGTTGCTTAAATACCCCGATCAGCTTATGAAGGAGGGCGAACGGGGTCGCCCCTCCGGACGTACTTGGCGGGGCGCGAAACTTCACCGCCGTAGCGGAGAGCTTCACAGATGGCGAACGATATCCTGGACCCGCGCAACTTCCCGCGCCCCAGCCTGAACGGCGCCCGGGCCGCCGCGGCTGAGGCCGGAACCGCGGATGTCGGCGGCGGCGTGACCACCATTTCCGCCGAGGCGCGGATCGAAGGCGCCAAGATATCCCACTGCCACACCCTGCATGTCGCCGGCCGTCTGGTGGACGTCACCCTGGTGGATGTGAAGGTGCTGGAGGTGGCGGAGGGCGGCCATTTCGAAGGCACGGCGAAGGTGGAGACGATGCGTGTGGCCGGCCGCGCCACCGGCCAGATCGAAGTCACCAACATGCTGTCCATCGCCGAGACGGGCCAGATCGACGGCAGCATCCGCTACGGCCGCATCTCCATCGCCGACGGCGGCAGCATCACCGGCACCCTGCAGACCGGGCCGGTGCAGTAAGGCACCGGCGCCCGCCAGCGCGGGCCTGGAATCCGATTGGAACGACCCCCGCCATCTGTCATTATCCAAGCGACACATGGCGGAGATGGCGTCATGACACGGCAGAGTGAAGCGGCTGGCAAGGCGGCATCGGGCAGCAGCCCCTTGACCGATGTGACACCCAACGATGTGCAGCGGGCCGGTCATCTGCTGGGCGGCCAGCGGGTGCTGAAATCCGTGCCGGCGACCGAGTTGGAAGCACATGACCTGATCCTGCGGGGACTGCCGGGCCAGGCACTGAACCACCTGGTCGACAGGCTGGTCGTGATCCCCCGCTCCCGCTCTTTCGAGCGGGCGCTCGGCCTCAGCCTTCGCACCTATCAGCGGCGGCGCAGCGCGCCGGCCAAGCCGCTGGATATCGACCAGGGCAGCCGGACCTGGCAGTTCGCCAAGCTGCTGGCCCGCGCGACGGAGGTGTTCGGCAGCCAGCAACGGGCGGAGGAGTGGCTGGACACCCCGGCCATGGCCCTGGACCGGCGCAAGCCGCTGGACCTGTTGGCAACCCATGAAGGCGCGATGCTGGTCGAGACCCTGTTGGATCGGCTGGATCACGGTGTCTATACGTGACACCGCTGCCCGTCCCCCTGGGAACGGGAGAGGTCGTCGGCTGGCGCATCGATGCCGAGCGGCATGCGGCAACCTGGAACAGCGGTGAAGGGGCGTTTCTGGCCGGTGGGCGATGGAACAGCCGCAATGTGCGGGCCGTCTATGCCTCGCTGGACCCGGCAACCGCCATCGCCGAGGTGGCCGTGCACAAGGGTTTCGACACGCTGGACACGGTGCCCCATGTCCTGATCTGGTTCCGGATCGATGACCCGCGCACCATCCGCGTCGTGGAGCCGGGGGATGTCGCCAACCCGAACTGGCTGCGCCCCGGAACGCCCGGCCGGGCTCAGCAGGCTTTCGGCGATGCGCTGCTGGCCGCCCACCCCTTCGTCCTGATCCCGAGTGCGGTGTCCAGCCACAGCTGGAACCTGATCTTCCGCCCCGACATGGCGGAGGGCCGCTACACCCGGCTAGGCCAGGAGCGACTGGCGATCGATCCGCGGTTGAACCGCTGATGGCCGCCCCTTTCCAGCACCCGCGCGCATGCCCGCCCGGCACGGTGCCGCGCCCGCCAAGCCTTGCGGCGGGCGCCGGTCCTTGCTACCAACCGGGCATGCAGCAGACACCTGTCAAGATCGCCCCCAGCATCCTGTCCGCCGACTTCGCCCGTCTGGGGGAGGAGGTGCGCGCCATTGATGAGGCGGGGGCCGATTACATCCATGTGGATGTGATGGACGGCCATTTCGTGCCCAACATCACCATCGGCCCGGCCGTGGTGAAGGCGTTGCGCCCGCACACGACCAAGCCGTTCGACGTGCACCTGATGATCGCGCCGGTCGATCCCTTCATCCAGGGCTTCGCCGAGGCCGGGGCGGACATCATCAGCTTCCATCCGGAGGCGGGGCCGCACCCGCACCGCACGGTCCAGCTGATCCGGTCGCTGGGCAAGAAGCCGGGCATCGTGCTGAACCCCCACACGCCGGTGGAGATGGTGGATTACCTGCTGGGCGACCTGGACCTGGTGCTGGTCATGTCGGTCAATCCCGGCTTCGGCGGCCAGTCCTTCATCGCCAGCCAGCTGGACAAGATCCGCCACCTGCGCCGCCGCATCGACGATGTCTCCAGCCGCCAGGGTGGCCGCCCCATCGATCTGGAGGTCGATGGCGGGGTGAATGTGGAAACGGCCAAGCTGTGCATCGAGGCCGGGGCCGACGTGCTGGTGGCGGGCACCGCCACCTTCCAGGGCGGGCCCGCGGCCTATGGCGCGAACATGCGCCGGCTGCGCGGCCAGCAGGGCTGACCCCCGCCCATGGCGCGCCCACCCCGCCCCGGCCGAACGCACCCGCGCTTCACCGCCGGTGCCGGGTGGCTGCACGGGACGGCGCTGTACCGGCTGGCGGTGCTGTCGGGGCGCGGTCCGTCGGCCCTGACGGCCAGCCCGCCCGATCCCTGGCCCGGCGACGCCGCCCACGGGCAGGAGCTGCTGAACAACGTCTTCCGCTTCGCCGGGCAGACCCTGTCGGGGGAGTTGCCGCCCTGGCTGGACGACGCCGCCGGCCCGGCCTGGCTGGCCCGCATGCACGGGTTCGACTGGCTGCGCGACCTGCGGGCTGTCGGCGGGGATGCCGCCCGGCGCCAGGCGCGGCTGCTGGTCGACCATTGGGTGGAGACGCAGGGGCGCTGGAACCCGGTGGCCTGGGCGCCGGACATCACTGGCCTGCGCCTGTGCGCCTGGATCGGGCAGCACGACTTCTTCCTGGCATCGGCCGACGACCATCTGCGCGCCCGCATCTTCGACAGCATGGCCCGCCAGCTGCGGCATCTGCGCCGCGTCACGCCGCGGCGGGCGCGCGGGCTGGGGCTGTTGCAGGCGATCAAGGGGCTGGCCTATGGCGGGCTGTTCCTGCCCGGCTTCCCCGACTGCGCCCGCCAGGCGGCGGAGCTGCTGCGGGCGGAGCTGCCGCACCTGGTCCTGCCGGATGGCGGGCAGGTGGAGCGGTCGCCGGCGGCCCAGTTGCAGGCGTTGCGCCACCTGATCGACCTGCGCGCCGCCTTCCGCGTCGCCCGGGCGGAGGTGCCGGAGGCGGTGCAGCACGCCATCGACCGGATGACGCCCACCCTGCGTTTCTTCCGGCTGGGCGATGGCGGGCTGGCGCTGTTCAACGGCACGGCGGAAGAGGAATCGCTGCTGATCGACGCCGTGCTGGGCCAGGCGGACGCCCGCGGGCGGCCGTTGAAGTCCCTGCCCCATATCGGGTTCGAGCGTCTGACGGCGGGGCGCACCTGCAT
>JARWLF010000404.1:0-16988 GCA_029853055.1 Scenedesmus sp. KT-U
CCGCCGCTTCGTCACAAGCCACACCGATAGTGTCCATTATCCGATAGTGGACACTATCCTCTACGCAGTGGCACTGGCAGAGCGATCAGGCCGGACGGTTACGGGCGTTGTCGGTGTACGCGCTGTGCACGCGCCGTGCGCCTCCTGTGGCCGGTCGGTGAGGGCCAGAAGGTAGCAATCCATGATCCAGCCATGCGCTGCCCGCGCCTCGGCCCGGATCGCCTCGATGCGCGGCCCGGCCTCGGCCAGGGGGCCGTGATCCAGCCGCTCTTCGGGCATGCCCAGATAGGCGCCCCACCAGATCGTCAGCCCCTCGGGCGGCAGCGCGCGAAAGGCGCATCCGCCATCCAGCATCACCACGATGCGGTCGCAGCCCCCGGGCCAGCCCTGCTCTCGCAGGCGGCGGCCGGTGGTGATGCGGACCTCGCTGCCCAAGGAATTCAAGGGGATGGCATGGGCCGCGCAGAGCGCCTGGATGGCGGTGATGCCGGGGATGACCCGCGCGCGCCAGCCCAGCCGCGCCGCGATCCGCAGGCTGCTGTCGTAAAGCGACGGATCGCCCCAGACCAGCATCGCCACGCTGCCGCCCTGCGGCAGATCGACGGCCCGCGCCCAGGCCCGCGCGATCGCGTCATGCCAGGCCTCAACCGCTTGGAGATAGGGCATTTCCGGGTCGCGCGCGGGCAGGTCCACCTCGAGCACCGCGCCGCCGGGCCGGTGCCGCGCCAGCATCGCGCGGCGCAGATGGGCCAGATCCTCCTTGCCCGCGCCCTTGCGGGGGATCAGGACCAGATCGGCCTTCTGCAGGGCGCGGACGCCCTGCAGGGTCAGGTGGTCGGGATGGCCGGTGCCCGCCCCGATCAGCACCAGCTCGATCATGCGTAGAGCCGCGGGGTGACCAGCCCGCTGCCGCGCAGGCCGCGTGCCGCCTTGGCGCTCGCCAGCACCGCCAGATCGACCAGAGGCTCCAGCGCGAGGACCAGCAGATAGGCCGCGCCGAAGGTCAGGATGCCGGGCAGGGCCTCGGCCCCCTGGCCGTAGAAGGCCCAGAACGCCACCCATGCCACGATCCCGCCCTGATAGGCCCCCGACAGCGCCAGCGCCTGAGTGTAGCGCAGCTCGACATAGGCGGTGCCGGGCGCGATGATCCGCCGCGCCAGGGCCGCGACGGCGAACAGCGGCACCAGCAGCGTGGTCACGTTCATGCCGTATTGGGGCAGGTCGAAGGGCGCGAAGAACAGACCCTGGATCAACAGGCCCAAGGCCAGCCCGATCGCCGCGGGCGCCGCCCCGAAGATCAGGAACAGCGTCGAGCCGAGGATCAGGTGCACCTCGGACACGCCGACGGGCCAGGTCGGCAGGACCTCGAAGAACACGAAGGTCGCGGCCGTGGCCAGACCCGCGCGGGCGGCCAGAGAGCCCGCCCCCTGCGCCCGCAGCGCGCCGAGGGCCAGTTTCAGTGAATAGAGCCCGGCCGCCGTGGCGGTTGCGTAGCTCAGGACGATCTTGGCGCCGGTGACGACGCCTTCCTCGATATGCATGTCATACTCCTTTGGCCGTCCACCCGACGGCATGGATCTGCCTGCCATGGCCGGTCTCCTGGCTTGCGGGTCGTGGCGCGGCGTCGGCCTTCCCGGATCGCTCCAGTGGCGCTGGTGACGCGCGCTCGCCGCATACAGTCGCGGGGGCGGCTGGGGCTTCGGGCGCCTCGATTTGGTCCGCCCTTCCCCATTCCCGATGAAGCCCGGCGTTTCACGCCTGACGGGCACCATGCAGGCCCTCACCTAGACGTGAACAACAGGCCCGCGTCAAGTCGCGGCAGGGGCGATCAGGTGAAAGAAGGTGCCCGTGATCTGACCGCCCCCGGACGTCACCCGATGGCTGCCGGTCTCGGGCATTTCGGCCCCGGTCGCGTCGGTCACGCGGGCCAGCGGCGCGTCGGGCTGCAGGGTGATCGAGGCATAGTGGAATTCATGCCCCCGCAAGGCGGCGCGCCCCAGTCCGGGCAGCGCGGCGAAGGGCTCGGCCCGGCGATAGCCCAGATGCATGCGCCGCCTCGCATAGCTGGTTTCCAGCCCTAGCAGGCCCAGCATCTGGTGCCGCGTGCCCTCCGCATCCACCAGACCTGCGCCAAGCGCCATGTAGCCGCCGCATTCGCCATGCACCGGCCGCGTCTCCGCAAAGCGGTGCATCGCGCTGCGGAAGCCCGCAGAGGCCGCCAGCCGGGGCGCGTGCAATTCGGGATATCCGCCGGGCAGCCAGCAGCAATCGGCGCTGTCATCCGGCCCCTGATCGTCCAGCGGCGAAAAGGGCAGGATCGTCGCGCCCGCCTGCCGCCACGCCTCCAGCACATGAGGATAGACGAAGCTGAAGGCCGCGTCGCGGGCCAGCGCGATCCGCCCGCCCGGAGGCGTCAGGGCGCGGGGCCGGGGCGTCTCGGGCAGGGCGCGGCTGGCGGCGGCGGCGATGATTGCGTCCAGATCGCAATGCGCCGCGACGAATGCGCCCGCCTCGTCCAGGATCGCCTGAAGGTCCGCCGTTTCCTCGGCCTGGACCAGGCCCAGATGGCGCTCGGGCAGGACGATGTCCCCCCGGCGCGGCAGGCTGCCCAGAACGCGGATCCCAGCCTCGTCCATCCCCGCCCGGATCAGCCGGTCATGCCGGGCCGAGGCCACGCGGTTCAGCACCACGCCCGCAAAGGGCAGGTTCGGCCGCAGCGTCGCGAAGCCCCGCGCCGTGGCCGCCGCCGATTGTGCCTGTCCACCGACATCCAGCACCAGCAGGACGGGCCATCCCATCATCTGCGCGATCTCGGCGCTGGAGCCGATCCCGGTCTCGCCCTTCGTCGCCACCCCGTCGAAAAGCCCCATCGAGCCCTCGGCCAGCACCAGATCGGCGGGCGGCTGGCCCGTCGCATGGGCGATCAGGCGGGCGGGCTCCATCGCCCAGGCATCCAGATTGAAGCTGGCCCGCCCCGAGGCCGCCCGGTGAAAGCCCGGATCGATGTAATCGGGCCCCGACTTGAAGGGCTGCACCGCCATCCCGCGCCGCCGCAGCGCGGTCAGAAGGCCCAGCATCAGCATGGTCTTGCCCGTCCCCGATGCAGGGGCCGAGATCATCAGGCCCGGCGAGAGGCGGGGGGTCATTCGGGAAATCTCGGCGCGTCGCCGATGGGGCGGTATCGGCGGTCGTAATCGGCGGCATAAAGGCGGCTGTCGTCGAAGCCCTCGGCCGCCAATGCCGGGCCGACAAGGATCAGCGCGGTGCGGTCGATGCCTTGCGCCTCGATCGTGGCCAGCGTGGCGCGGATCACGCGCTGGTCGGGCCAGCTTGCGCGCCAGACCACCGCGACCGGGCAATCGGGGCCGTAATGCGGGGTCAGATCGGCCACCACGCGGTCCAGCGCATGGATCGACAGATGGATCGCCAGAGTCGCGCCGGTCGCGGCAAAGGCGGCCAGCGTCTCGCCCTCGGGCATCGACGAGGCGCGGCCGGGCGTGCGGGTCAGCACCACCGATTGCGCAAGGCCCGGCAGGGTCAGCTCGGCCTGCAGGGCGCCTGCGGCGGCGGCAAAGCTGGGCACGCCCGGCGTCACGTCGAAGGGGATCGCCAGCGCCCGCAGGCGGCGGATCTGCTCGCCCATCGCGGACCAGACCGACAGGTCGCCCGAATGCAGCCGCGCGACGTCATGGCCTGCATCATGGGCGGCCTGCATCTCGGCGATGATCTGGTCCAGCGACAGCGGCGCGGTGTTCACGATCCGCGCGCCGGGCGGGCAATGGGCCAGCAGCGCGGCCGGCACCAGCGATCCGGCATAGAGACAGACCGGACAGGCCGCGATCAGGTCGCGGCCGCGCAGGGTGATCAGGTCGGGCGCGCCGGGGCCTGCGCCGATGAAATGGACGGTCATGGAACCTCTGCGATGGCGATGGTGACGGCGTTGGCGGGGGGGCCGAAGGTCCGGCGCGGATGGATCAGGCGGCCACCCGCAGCGATGGCTGCGGCTTCGGCCACCGATCCGGTGCCGAAGGCCCGGAGGATGCGTGGCGATCGGGTGGGCGTGGCGATGCCCGTCACGTCGAACAGATGCAGCGGCAGGCCCCGCGCGCGGGCCAGCGGCCGCAGATCGGCCTCGCGCGCGGGGATCGTCGCCAGCGCATCGGCGCCGCCGGCCGCATCCAGCGCGGCCAGCAGGGCGGGCAGGGTCGTGCCGGGGCGGCAGCCTATTCCGGCGATGCGCATGTGACGCTCCATTGCGTGACGGGGCGGGCGGGGGACCAGCCGCGCATGCGGCCCAAGGGGGCTGCCTCGGCGATGTCGATGCGGATCAGGCGACCGCCGCACGAGGCGTGCCAGCGCGCCAGCAGGGCCTCGGTCTCCAGCGTCACGGCATTGGCGACCAGCCGCGCGCCCGGCGGCAGGCGGGCCCACAGCGCCTGGATCAGCGCCTCGGACGCGCCGCCGCCGACGAAGACCGCATCGGGATCGGGCAGGCCGTCCAGCGCCGGGGGCGCGCTGCCTTGGATGGCGGCCACGCGATGCGCCACGCCGAAGCCGTCCAGATTGGCGCGGATGCGGGCGATGCGGTCGGCCCGCGGCTCGATCGTCACGGCGCGACCGCCGGCCAGCGCCCATTCCACCGCCACCGCGCCCGAGCCGCCGCCGATATCCCACAGCAGCGCGCCCGCCCTCGGCTCCAGCGCCGCCAGCGTCATCGCCCGGATCGGAGATCTGGTGATCTGCCCGTCATCGGTGAACAGGAGGTCCGCCCGCCCCGGCACCGAGGGCAGGCCATAGCCCCGCGGCAGATCGGCGCCGTCGATGGCCACTGCCACCGGCGCGGCGCAATCCATCGCGAAGGCGTGGGCGGGCATGGTCCGCACCCGCTCGGCCGGGCCGCCGAGCCGTTCCAGCACGGTCAGCCGCGTCGCCCCCGCGCCCTCATCGACCAGCCAGGCGGCCAGCGCGGCCGGGCTGTCGGCGTCGCGCAGCGTGGCGATGATCCGACAGCCGCGCGCCAGATGCGGGCGCAGGCGGGCCAAGGGCGCGGCGTGCAGGCCGAGCGTCACCACATCCTCCAGCCGCCAGCCAAGGCGGCTTGCCGCCAGCGACAGCACGCCGGGCGCGGGCAGGGCGCGCCATTCGCCGGGCGCCAGCGCCGCCGCGATGCTGCCCCCGGCCCCGCACCAGAACGGATCGCCCGAGACCAGCGCCGCCACCGGCCTGCCCCGCAGTGCGAGCAGCGGTGCCAGATCGAAGGGCACCGGCCAGGCCCGCCCCCGCGCGCCCGCGCCCGCCAGCGCCAGATGGCGCGGGCCGCCGAACACGACCTCGGCGGCCTCAAGCGCGCGGCGGCTTGCATCGGGCAGGCCCGCCGGGCCATTCTCGGTGATCCCGATGATCGTCAGCCAAGGGTCAGACATGCGACGCATCCTGCTGCTGGGCGGCACGACCGAGGCCAGCCGCCTGGCCGCCCTGCTGGCGCAGGCGGGGATCGCGGCCGTCTTCTCGTATGCCGGGCGGACCGAGGCGCCGTCGGCCCAGCCCCTGCCCACGCGGATCGGCGGATTCGGCGGGGTCGAGGGGCTGACGCGCTACCTGCGCGAACAGCGGATCGGGGCGGTGGTCGATGCGACCCATCCCTTTGCCGGGCAGATCAGCCGCAATGCCGACGCCGCCTGCCGCGCGGCTTGCGTGCCGATGCTGATGCTGCGCCGCGCCGCTTGGCCGGTTGATCCGGGTTGGCAGCGCGTCCCCGACATCGCGGGCGCGGTCGCGGCCCTGCCCCATGCGCCCACGGGCGTGTTTCTGGCCATAGGGCGGCAGAACCTGGCCCCCTTTGCCGCCCTGCCGCATCGCTGGCTGCTGCGGCTGGTCGATGCGCCCGAGGCGCCGCCCCTGCCAGGCGCGCGGGTCGTTCTGGCGCGCGGTCCCTTCAGCGTCGAGGGCGACCGGGCGTTGATGCAGGACCACGCCATCACCCATCTGGTCGCCAAGAACAGCGGCGGGGCGGGGGCCAGCGCCAAGCTGGAGGCCGCGCGCGAACTGGGGGTGCGCGTCGTGCTGATCGACCGCCCCGCAGCGCCGGACCGCCCCGAGGTCGCCAAGCCGGAGGATGCGCTGGACTGGCTGCATCAGACCACCCCGCGCGGCGTATAGACCCACCGCCCGACCCGCCGGGTCGCGCGGTTGCCGACCAGGATGACGGTCCGCATGTCGGCCATGTCGGGGCGCGCATCCCTCAGCGCGACGACGCGAAGCACCTCGTCGGGCGTCGAGACCGCGCGGGCAAAGATCATCAGGCGTTCGGGCTCGCATTCCTCGCGCAGGATGTCCAGCACGCGGGCGAACCCCTCGGGCCGGCTGGCCGAGCGCGGGTTGTAGAAGGCCATCACGAAATCGCCCCGCGCCGCATGGCGCAGGCGGTGTTCGATAAGCGCCATGGGCTTGAGGTTGTCCGACAGGTTGATGGCGCAGAAATCATGGCCCAAAGGCGCGCCCGCCCGCGCCGCCGCCGCCAGCATGGCGGTGATGCCCGGCAGGATGCGGATGTCGGGATCGCCGCCCCCGGTCTCCAGCGCCTCGAACAGGGCGGAGGCCATGGCGAAGACCCCGGGATCGCCCGAGGAGACGATGACCACCCGCGCGCCGCCCGCCGCGAGGGACAGGGCTTGGCGGGCGCGGTCCAGCTCCACCCGATTGTCGGATGCGTGCAGCGTCAGACCGGGGCGCGCCGCCACCCGCGCGACATAGGGGATGTATCCGATCACGTCGGTCGCCTGATCCAGCGCGGCAGCGACCTCGGGCGTGATCAGGGCTTCCGACCCCGGTCCCAGCCCCGCGACGGTGATCCATCCGCTCATTCCGCGACCCGCACCATCGGGCGCCGTCCGTGGCCATGGACCAGCAGGATCGCGAAATAGGGGCAATCGTCGTCGGAGACCTCGGACAGGGGCGCGATGCGCTGGCCGGGCATGGTGCCGCGCTCGATCAGCCAGGCATCGGCCAGACGGCCCGAAACCGCCAGCGCCCGCCGCAGCTTGGGCAGGTTGCGGCCCGTCTTCATCACGACCAGCGCGTCGCTGCCCTGCATGTGGCGGATCAGGTCCGCCTCGGGCAGGGTGCCCATCAGAACAGTCAGCACGTCATCGCCCCAGGTCATCGGCTGGCCCAGGGCGTTCCAGCAACCGACCATGCCGGGGATGCCGGGGATCACCTCGACCTCGGCCAGTCCGGTCAGACGCACCTGCAGATGCATGAAGCTGCCGTAGAGGAACGGGTCGCCCTCGCACAGCACGACCACATCGTCGGTCTGGGCCAGCTGCGCCAGACGCGCCGCCCAGAGGTCGTAGAACCCCGCCAGCGCGGCGTTGTAATCGGGGTGATCAAAGGGGATCTCGGTCGTGACCGGATATTCCATCGGATATTCGACCGCGTCGGGGGCCAGCATGCCCTGCACGATGCGGCGCGCCTGACCGGGGCGGCCGGGCTTGCGGAAATAGGCGACATGGCGCGCGGCCCGCACCGCCCGGTCGGCCCGGACCGAGATCAGGTCCGGATCGCCCGGCCCCAGCCCCGCGCAGATGATGCGTCCCATCATTCCCTCCGGCTGGCCAGCGCGTTGATCGCGGCGACGGTGATGGCCGATCCGCCAAGCCGGCCGCGCACGATCAGGCTGGGCGCGGGCGGGGCGGCCATCAGCGCGTCCTTGGATTCCGCCGCGCCCACGAAGCCCACGGGACAGCCGATGATCGCGGCGGGGCGGGGGCAGGCGGGGTCCTCCAGCATGTTCAGCAGATGGAACAGCGCGGTGGGGGCGTTGCCGATGGCCACCACGGCGCCGGCCAGATGAGGGCGCCACAATTCCAGCGCGGCGGCGCTGCGGGTGTTGCCCATGCCCGCTGCCATGTCCGGCACGCGCGGGTCGCGCAGGGTGCAGATCACCGCGTTGTCCGCGGGCAGGCGGGCGCGGGTCACGCCCTCGCTGACCATATGCGCGTCGCAGAGGATCGGCGCACCGTCCGCCAGCGCCGCGCGGGCGGCGGCAGCCATGCCGGGGGTGAAGGCCACGTCGCGTTCAACACCCACCAGCCCCGCCGCATGGATCATTCGGACGACCACGGGTTCCTCGTCGGGGTCGAAGCGCGCCAGATCGGCCTCGCCCCGGATCGTGGCAAAGGACTGGCGGTAGATCGCGGCGCCGTCCGTTTCATAGAGATGAGGCATCACAGCACCTTGGGCAATTGGTCGGGGTCAAGTCCGCGCAGGCTGGCCGGATCATGGGCGCGGCCATGCCGGATCAGATCAAAGCCCGCGCCGGTCGCGGTCAGCGTCAGATCGGCGGGACGCGGCCAGCCGCAGCCCTTGGCGCAGCCGCTGACATGCAGGATCGCATCGGCCGGGATCAGCGGCGCCAATGCGCGGGCCATTGGGCGGGTCGCCGCATGGGCCTGCGGACAGGCGGGCGCGCCGGGGCAGGCGCGCAGCCGCAGGCGCGGGTCGCCCGGGTCGAGGATCAGGCCCTGCATCGCGGGCAGATGGCGCACGCCCTCGATCAGGGCCATCCGCCACGGCGTCAGGCGCAGCGGCGCCAGACGGCCGAGGCGGCGCAGCGCGTCGGGCGCGATCTGGCCGAATTCCAGCGCAACCAGCATCCCCTGCGGATGCAGCCCCGGCTGCGGCGCCGCCGCCGCAGCGGGCGCGGGCAGCGTCGCGCCGGGGGGCATCGTGCGCGCGGTCAGCGCGGCCATGCGGCCCCGCCCCTCTGGCGCGCCGCCCTGATCCAGAAACCACCGCGCGAGCGCCAGCGCATCCTGCGGCCCGCGATAGGGCGCGGCGCGGTCCGCCCCGTCGGCGCGGAGGCAAAGGCCGGAGGCGCCGGCCTCGATGCGGATATCGGCCGGGTCGCGGCCCAGGACAGGGGCGGGGCCGGGATCGACGGCAAAGCCGAACTTGGCGGGCAGCGGCAGGTCGCATTCGGCAAGGGCCGCGGCAAGTTCGGCGGCCAGCGCATCGGTGGCGGCATCGGCGAAGGGGGTGACGATGATGTTGCGCCGTGTTTCCGTGGCGATGTCTGTGTCGATCAGACCCTGCGCCCGCAGCGCCGCGATCAGGGGCGCATGGCTGGCGGGCGTCACGCCGCGCAGTTGCAGATTGGCCCGCCCGGTCAGTTCGATCACGCCATTGCCATGGGCCTCGGCCGCATCTGCGATGGCCAACGCCTGCGCGCCGGTCAGTCGTCCGCCGGGCGGGCGCAGCCGCGCCACCCAGCCATCGCCCGATTCCATCGGGCGTAGCGCGCCGGGGCACCAGCCGCGGATCATGCCAGCCCCGCCCGGATCGAATTGCGACGCGTCACCCACAGCCCGGCATTATGCAGGCGCTGGAACAGGTCGCCCATCGCGGCCAGCGCGGCGGGACTTGCCTCGGCCATGAAGGCCACGATCTCGGGGCGGCCAAGCGTCGCCTCATGATAGAGGTCGAACAGATGCGGCGGAACCGCGCCCGCCAGATGGGCAAAGGCCGCCAGATGGTCCAGCGTCGCCGCGATTTCCGCCGCGCCGCGATAGCCGTGCCGCGTCATCGCATCGGCCCAGGCCGGATCGGCGGCGCGGGCGCGGATGGTGCGGGCGATCTCTTCGTTCAGGGTCCGGGCGCGGGGGCGGTCGGGCCGGGTCGCGTCCAGATGATAGAGGTTGGCCCGCCCGCCGATCCGCGCCATGGCGGCGGCAAATCCGCCCTCATGCGCGGCATAATCGGCGGCCAGCAGCAGATCGGATTCGGGCAGGTCCTGCGCGTGGACGAAGCTGTCGGCGCGGGCCAGGCGGCCTTCCAGAGCGTCGCGGTCCTTGTGACTGGCGCCATCGGGGCCGATCGCCCAGCTGGAGGCCGCGATCCAGGCCTCGCCCGCCGCCTGACGCGCGGCCTCGGTGAATTCGGTCGGCGCGGTGCCCATGCCCAGCCCGTATTGGCCGGGCTGCGGCCCGAAGACCCGCGCGCCGCCGGAATAAGGGTTCTGGTCGGGGGCCTCGTCCCGCGCGGCCAGGGCCTCGGCCCCGGTCTGGAACAGCTGCGCCAGCGCCGGAAAGACGTCGCGGAACAGGCCCGAGACGCGCAGGGTCACGTCGATGCGCGGGCGGCCCAGCAGCGCCAGGGGCACGATCTCGACCCCCGTGACGCGGCCCGAGCCGCTGTCCCAGACGGGTTTAAGCCCCGCCAGATGCAGGGCCATGGCGAATTCCTCGCCCGCCGTCCGCATCGTCGCGCTGCCCCACAGGTCGACGACCAGCCCGCGCGGCCAGTCCCCGTGATCCTGCAGATGGCGGCGCAGCAATTCCTCGGCCAGCTTGACGCCCTGGGCATGGGCTGCGGGCGTCGGCACAGCACGGGGGTCGACCGAGAACAGGTTGCGCCCCGTGGGCATCACGTCCGACCGCCCCCGATGGGGCGAGCCCGACGGCCCCGGCGGCACGAAGCGCCCCGCCAGCGCCGCCATCAGGCCGTCGCGTTCCGCGTCCCCGCAGGGGCCGCTGCCCCAGACATGCAGCCCCTCGCCATACTGGCTTTCCTTGATGTCGCAGACGAAGCGGTCGATGCGGGTGATCGCCTCGGCGGCGCTGGCATCCGGGGGGATGCCCAGATCGGCCTCGACCCCCAGGGCGCGCGCCTCGTCCCGGATCGCGGCGATCAGGCGGTCGCGGCGCGCCGGGTCCAGCCCGTCGGCGGTGGAATATTCGTCCAAGGACCGCTCCAGCCCGGCCATGCCGGGAGGCAGGGCGGCCTCCCGCATGGGCGGCGGCATATGGCCCAGGGTCACGGCCCCGATGCGGCGTTTCGCCTGCGCGGCCTCGCCCGGATCGTTGACGATGAAGGGATAGATCACCGGCATCGCCCCCAGCAGCGCCTGCGGCCAGCAGGTGCCCGACAGGGCCACCGCCTTGCCCGGCAGCCATTCCAGCGTGCCATGCGCGCCCATATGGATCAGCAGGTCGGGCGCCTGTTCGGCCAGCCACAGGTAAAAGGCCACATAGGCATGGCGCGGCACGCGGGTCAGGTCGTGATAACTGTCCTCGCGCCCCTCGCGGTGGCTGCGTTCGGGTTGCAGCGCCAGGATGACGGCGCCGTGGCGGCTGGCGCGCAGGTGGAACGCGCCGTCGCGGCAATCGGGATCGGTCTCGGGCGCGCCCCAGGCGGCGTGCAGATCGTCACGCAGGGCCTGCGGCAGGCGCGGCAGCGCGGCCCGATAGGCGGCAAGGGGCCAGGCAATGGTGCCTTGGGGCAGGCCGGGCAGTTCCGTGCCCAGCATCTGCCCCACCGCCTGCGCCGAGGCCGGGGCGTCCAGCCCCACCGCATGGGCCTGCTGCCAGTCGCGCCCCGGATAGGTCGAAAGGACCATCGCGACCCGTCGCGCCCCGCGCGCCAGAGCGTGCCATGCCGCGATGCGGTCCACCGCCTGCGCCAGCAGGTCCGGATCGGGGCGATGCACGAAGCGCGCGAATTGCAGGTCGGGATCGCGCGGGCTGACGGCCTTGAAGCTGATGTTTCCGGCAAAGATGCGGCCGTCGATCTCGGGCAGGACGACGTTCATCGCCAGATCCGGCGGTGACAGGCCGCGTTCGGCGGCCAGCCAGTCGCGCCTGCGGTTCGTGGACAGGGCGACCTGAAAGACCGGGCAGGACCAGCCGCCGAAGGGCGCGCCCCCGCCGCCGCCCGAAAAGCCCGTCGCGTTGACGACCAGTTCCGGCGCGCCCGGCAGCGCGGCCATCAGCCATTCCTCCAGACCCGGCGCCTTGAGCGAGGGCGCAAAGGCCCCCATCGCCCTGATCCCGCGATCGCGCAGCGCCCGGATCAGCGCGTCGATCGGCGCCATGTCCGCCGCCGCGAGCCAGCTGCGATAGAAGGTCACCAGCGCCTGCACGCCGCCCGGTTCGGGCAGCACGCCACGATCCGGGTCGTAAAAGCCCGTCTGTGGCAGCGCCTTGACGCCGGGCACGGGCGCGGCCTCCAGCCCCGAGGCGACGGCCATTTGCGCCAGCGCCGCCTGCGCGGCGACCGCGCCGCCCTGATCGCAATGCCGCCTCAGAACCCGCAGGACCGAGGCTGGGACGGTCGAGACCTCGTCCAGCCGCGGATCGTCGCGCCCGTCGGCGGGCAGCACCGCCAGTGCGATGCCCTTGCGCCGCGCCAGATCCTGCACCGAGGCCAGGCCATAGGGCCAGTAGGCCTCGCCCCCGATCAGGCGGATCAGGATGCCCCTGGCGCCCGACAGGGTGTTTTCGACATAGGCATCGACCGAGACCGGGTGCCGCAGCGCCACCAGATTGCAGAGCCGCGTCGGAGGCAGCCCCCCCGCCGCGCGCCGCCACCCTTCCGCGAAGGCCCCCAGATCGCTGTCCGAAAAGGACAGGACCACCAGATCGCCGGGCGTCTGCCCGGGATCATAGGGGGTGTCGGTCTGATCCAGCCCGACCTGTTCGCGGAAGATGACATGCATCAGGCAGGCACGCCTTCCAGCACGGCGCGGATCGCGGCCGGATCGACATGGTCGTGTTCCGCGATCACCACCAGCCGCGATGCGCGCGGCGTCTCGCCCCAGGGGCGGTCATATTGATGGCGCACGCGGGCCCCCACGGCCTGAACCAGCAGGCGCATGGGCTTGCCGGCCACCGCGACATGACCCTTGACCCGCAGGATGTGCTGCTCCTCCGCCAGCCGGGCGATGCGGGCGGACAGATCGGCGGGGTCGGCGATCTCGGGCAGGTCGATGACCACGGTGTCGAAATCCTCGTGCTCGTGGTCGTCGGCGCCGTCATGATGGCTGGGGCGGGCGTCCAGGTCATCCTCGGCGGCCTTTCCCAGGCCCAGGATCAGGCGCGGGTCCACCGCGCCCTCGGTCACGGTCAGGGCGGGCAGGGGGCGGGGCGCCACGGCCTCGATCACGGCGCGGGCGGCGGCCAGCCCCGCATCGCCGGCCAGATCGGCCTTGGTCAGCAGCACGACATCGGCGCAGGCGATCTGATCCTCGAAGACCTCGGACAGGGGCGTCTCGTGGTCCAGGCTGTCATCGGCGGCGCGCTGCGCGTCCACCGCGTCCACGTCGGGGGCGAACCGGCCCGCGGCCACCGCCTCGGCATCGGCCAGGGCGATCACGCCATCGACCGTGATCCGCGACCGGATCGCAGGCCAGTCGAAGGCCTTGAGCAGCGGTTTGGGCAGCGCCAGACCCGAGGTCTCGATCAGGATGTGGTCGGGGCGCTCGGGCAGCGCCATCAGCGATTCCAGCGTGGGGATGAAGTCGTCGGCCACCGTGCAGCAGATGCAGCCATTCGCCAGCTCGACGATGTTCTCGGCCGGGCAGGAGGCGTCGGCGCAGCCCCGAAGGATGTCGCCATCCACGCC
The DNA here is from genome assembly GCA_029853055.1 of Scenedesmus sp. KT-U. Lineage (NCBI taxonomy): Eukaryota > Viridiplantae > Chlorophyta > Chlorophyceae > Sphaeropleales > Scenedesmaceae > Scenedesmus > Scenedesmus sp. KT-U. The sequence continues at coordinate 13,399 of JARWLF010000404.1, forward strand.
CAACGTGCCGAATTCGTTGACGATCACGGCCAGCCTGCGGCCCTGCGGGTTCTGCATCAGATGCCGGATCAGCGTCGTCTTGCCCGAGCCCAGAAAGCCGGTGATCACGGTGACGGGGATTTTAACGAGGTCGGTCATTCCTGCTCCTGCGGAAGGGGGGTCGGGGGGATGCGCGCAAGGCTCTGCTTGCGAAAGATCGCGGGGCGTTCGCGCCAGGGGACGACCCCGTCGGCGGCCTCGGCATAGGCGCGGGCGCCGGACAGGATCTCGGGCGCGTCGGCGGGGGTCATGCGGCCATAGACATAGGCCCATTTGCCCGGCGCGCTCAGCGCGACGGCGCAGCCCTGCGAACAGGCCGACAGGCATTCGACGCCCTGGACCAGCACCTGATCGGGCGCGTCCGAGGCCAGCGCGTCCAGCAGCGCGGCGCCGGGGCGCGTGTCACCGGCGGCATTCTCTGCCGCGACCCTGCGACAGGTGGTGCAGACATGCAAGATGGCGCGCATCGCGGCCCGTCCTTTCGCCTTGGCGGGGGATGGGCCAACAGGGCGGACGGGTTCCCCCGCCGCCTTCTGCCGGTCGCGAAACACCCCGTTCGCCCGTTGTCATCGGCGCTGGCAGGTCTCCCGGCTTGCGGATTCAGGGCCTCGGCCCAACGGTCGGCCCACCTTCCCGGCCCGTTCCCCGATGGGGGCAGGACCAGTGGCAACGGGCGACCTTTCCGGTCACGGTCGCGGGGGCGGCTGCGTTCAGGCCGGTGTCGACCCTTCGCATTCCCTCTTCGCCCGCCTTGCGGCGGGAACCAGCGCAGGGCTACCAAAGGCGCGACCGGCCGCTTTGTCAACCGCAAGGAGTGACCCGATGACTGAGACCCCCGCCATTCCCGCCGAGGAACAGGCCCGCCACGCCGCGAAGATGGCCAGGAAGAAGGCCGCGCGCGACCGCATGATGCAGACCCGCACCGGCGAAAAGGGGCTGGTGATCGTGCATACCGGGCCGGGCAAGGGCAAATCCAGCAGCGGCTTCGGCATGATCATGCGCGCCATCGCCCACCAGATGCCCTGCGCGGTCGTCCAGTTCATCAAGGGCGCCTGGGATACCGGCGAGCGTCGCCTGCTGACCACCCATTTCGCCGATCTCTGCCAATTTCACGCCATGGGCGAGGGCTTCACATGGGAGACGCAGGACAAGGCGCGCGACGTGGCGGCGGCGCAGGCGGGATGGGAAAAGGCCAAGGCGCTGATCCGCGACCCCTCGATCCGCATGGTCCTTCTGGACGAGATCAACATCGCCTTTCGCTACGGCTATCTGGACGTGGCCGAGGTGCTGGATTTCCTGACGGCCGAGAAGCCGCCCATGACCCATGTGATCCTGACCGGACGCGGCGCCCCCGATGCGCTGATCGAGGCCGCCGACCTGGTGACCGAGATGGCGCAGGTCAAGCACCCGTTCCGCGCGGGCATCAAGGCGCAGCCCGGCATCGAGTTCTGAGGGCGCGAAAATCCGCGCGGCCCGGACCTTTCGGCGGCTTCGCGTGTTGATTGCGTGACGGAACACGACCGGGACATGCCATGACGCCTCCGCCCCTGCCTGCCTCAGCCGCGCTGTTTCTCGATTTCGACGGCTGTCTCGTCGATATCGCCCCCAGGCCGGATGCGGTGCAGGTGACGCCCGCCCTGACCCGGCGCCTGTCGCGCCTGCTGCAGCGGCAGGGCGGCGCCGTGGCGCTGGTCTCGGGGCGCGACGTGGCCGATCTGCGCGGGCATCTTCCCGACTTTCCCGGCATCGTCGCGGGCAGCCATGGCGCCGAATTCTCGCCCGCCCCCGGCCGGATCGAGTCCGCCGGCCATCCCGATCTGGACATCGACCGCCTGCACCGGGTCGCCCGCGAACTGGCCCAGCCCCATCCGGCGGTGCTGGTCGAGGAAAAGCCCCACGGCGTCGCGCTGCATTACCGCGCCGACCCCGCCCTGCGGTCCTTCGTCGAGGATCTTTCGGAACGACTGGCCGCCGCCCATCCGGGCCTTGCCCTGCAACCGGCCAAGATGGCGGTCGAACTGCGCCCCGCCGGCATCGGCAAGGGCGACGCCCTGGCGCGGCTGATGGGCATGGCGCCCTTTGCCGGGCGCATGCCGGTCTATGCGGGCGACGACACGACCGACGAGCCCGCCATGGCCGAGGCGCAGGCGCGCGGCGGTTTTGGCATCAGGATTGGGCCGGGCCCATCGGTCGCCCGCTACACACTGCCCGATCCCGAGGCGCTGGCCGGTTGGCTGGACGCGTCCCTCAGCTGAGAGCCCCCATGACCAGCCCGACCTCTTCCCGCCTTGTCGTCGTCTCGAACCGTCTGCCGCTTGGCGACAATCCATCGGGCGGGCTGGTCGTCGCGCTCGAGGACGCGCTTGGCACGTCGGGCGGCGTCTGGATCGGCTTTTCGGGCGAACCGTCCGAGGCGCCCGCCGATCATCTGCACGACCATCCCGGAGCGCGCTTCCGGCGGCTGTCCTTCGATCTGTCGCAGCAGGATCACGACAGCTATTACGCGGGCTACTCCAATTCGACGCTGTGGCCCCTGTGCCATGGGCGCGCCGATCTGATGCGGATCGTTCCCGACTATCTTGAGGGCTATCGCTGCGTGGCGGGCCGGATCGCGGACCTGATGCTGCCGCATCTGCGCCCGGATGACCGGATCTGGGTGCAGGATTATCAGCTTTTCCCGCTGGCCGCCGCCCTGCGCGAACGGGGCGTGACAGCGCCGATCGGGCATTTCCTGCACATCCCCTTTCCGGGGCCGGCCGATTGCGCGGCCTTGCCCAATCCGACCGAATTGTTCGAATGGCTGTCCCATTACGACCTGCTGGGCTTCCAGACGCGCCGCGATCTGGGCGCCTTCGTGGAAAGCGCGCGGCAATTGTCGCAATTCCAGCCCATCGACCGCGACATGATCCGTCTGTGCGGCCGGACCCTGCGGGCCGGGGTCTTTCCCATCGGCATCGATGCCAGCGCCTTCATCGCCGAGGCACGCCAGGCCCCGGACGAGGACCGGATGCGCAGCCTGACCGGGGCGCGCATGATGATCGGCGTGGACAGGCTGGACTATTCCAAGGGCATCCCGCAGCGTTTCCGCGCCTATCAGATGCTGTTGGAGACGCGCCCCGAACTGATCGAGCAGGTCTCCTTCCTGCAGATCGCGCCGCCGACGCGGGGCGAGGTCGAGGCCTATCAGGACATCCGCGAAGAGACCGAGCATCTGGCCGGCCGCGTGAACGGCCAGTTCGCCACGCTGAACTGGACGCCGATCCGCTTCATCCACAGGCCCTTTCCGCGCACCGTGCTGGCGGGGCTTTACCGGCAGGCGCGGATCGGGCTGGTCACGCCGCTGGCGGACGGGATGAACCTCGTGGCCAAAGAATATGTCGCCGCGCAGGACGTGGTCGATCCCGGCGTGCTGATCCTGTCGCGTTTTGCCGGCGCGGCCGAGACGATGACGGATGCGCTGATCGTCAACCCCCATGATCCGCAGGAACTGGCCGAGGGGAAAAACCAAACCCAAACCCAAACCCCCCCCCCAACCCCCCCCCCCCCCCCCC